>JACCEG010000021.1:74498-90987 GCA_014065205.1 Tuber brumale
GCCAACTACATCCGGACCACGGGTACCGGGTTCCCCCCACCTATGCCACCAATTAGGCCACTTTCGCCCCCAAAGGAGGGTACTCACTCCTCTGCTGCCCCGCTTTGATTTATATACTTGGTTTATGAAATTTCTTTTACGCTGGTTTTGCTAGGAGATTTTATATGTTTCTTTACTGGTTTGAGTAGTCACCGTTGGAGGTGCTTGTGACGAATTTATGATTTTGGAGATTTGTGCCCCTGGTTTCTTTTTTTTGTTTGTTTGGAATTAAGGTTTTCTTTTTGCCATAGCTTACGCTGCATGCATGTTCTTGTACCTAACAAGTAATATATGATATAAAAAAAAAAAGTGAAAAAGAAATAACAACACCCCGGACACGCTCCGCGCCCTCTATTCACCTCTCGCTTGCAAAATTACCGCATTTGGTGATCCCTAAACTACAGGTTTTTGGGTGGCAACCAGCTCGACATACCAATTTTTGCCTCTCGCTTAGGCTTCACTCTATAAGCGACTCCACCCCACACCTGACTCACAGCTTTTGCTATGGCTCACAACACTGGAAGGGCCTCGCGCCCAGAGTCCCGCACTTCAGACCGCTCCCACCCTTATGCTGGGAGGTCCGCCCAAGTCCCCACTGCACCCCAACTGGCACCTGCTGCCCCAATACACTCTTCCCCCCCCAGAATGTCTCAAGGTCCTCTTCTGTAGGCCCCCTTGATCCGAACCTCCCGCTCCTTAGGGAGATGTACAACCACACCACATCCAACCTAGCCACCAACAGAGATGTCTTCCCCAGGCTGTGGGATGCCGATCTCAGAAGCCTTTCGACAGGAGAAGCATCTATCCTCCCCTTACTCATGGCGGCACTTGAATGAATTGCTGCCCTCCACTCAAGAATAGGGTTCCTCGAAACCAAGATGGAAACCCCTGCCCCCCCACCCCAACAGACCCACGCCGGTACAGGCCCTTCTCTCGCCTCTATCCAATCCCCTGTGGCCGACCTCTCGTCCCGGGTGGCGGCCTCCCTCTCTGCCAACCCAGCCATACCCCCCCAAAAGCCCCAGATGGGGAAAGAAACGAAACAACAGGCGAAGAACTTCACCGCCCCCTTGGTCCAAACTACCAGCCCCACAGACGACTTTGACTCTGACATCCCCCGATTCGACCCTTCCACCCATAAGTGGTACGGCGACCGCTAAGCCTACTCGGTCAAATACCCGAGATCCTGGGAGGCACAGGCCTTCCGCAAAGGGAAGTATAGCACCTATTCCTTCACCCCTGGCCACCTAGAGCGATCACTCAATAAGGCCCGCAGCAAGGCAAAACCCAAACCATCGACCTATGCCCAGGCTGCAGCCCCGCAGAAGCAGACTGGGGGAAGGAACTCCAAAAGGACGAAGGAAGGAGGTCAGGCTTCCGCCTCTGCCGCCCAAGTCGCAGCGTCTAGGGATGAGGGCCCCTCCGTCAGAGGGCCACCCCCCCTACCAGCGGCCGACAGAAGATTCTTCGCACCCCGAGAGACCCCCCTACCCCACGCTGATGCACTTAGGATAGTAGCAACAGCACCGGATATACCCGCACAAGTCCTCTGGGAGGCAAACTGCCCCCACCCCCTGTGCTTCAGTGCCTCTGTCAACGCCCGCGGTGCCCTAACACTCACAGCCCGCTCGCTCCAAACTCCAGCAACAGCTTACTCCCCCGACTACGATGCCCTTCCTGCAAGGTTTAACAAGGCATTCCCAGTCGGGGAAAATCCATTCAGGCCCTTTAGGCCTGCACCAAACGAAGTCCAGCTGGCTATCCACGGACTACCAATTCCTTTTCTCCCGCAAGACCAGGAGGAGCTCCGCACTGAACTGGGGAATTCTATCTTGAACGCAACAGGGGTGACAATCTTCTCTGCAAGATTCCTGCAACCAAACCCTGAAATAAGGGCCACCAAGAACTCTACCTCCATCATGGTATCCGTCCCCCCTACTGACGTTGTCAAAATAGGAAGGTCCATTTACTTCTACTCCAAACCCCGAAAGGTGGACGTGTGCCACTCTAAGAGCCGCTACATGCAATGCCGGAAATGCTGCAAGTTCGGACACCCCTCACCCATGTGCAAAGAAAGCACCTCAGTATGCCCACTCTGTGCAGGGTCCCACCCTCGGGCTGCTCACACATGCACAAACCCAACATGCCCGCAGGATGGCCACCTCAAAGCGGTGGCCGCATGCTGCCTTACATGTCCCCTCAGATGCCCTAACTGCTCTCGGGACCACTGGGCTACTAACAATGACTGCCCTTCCCGACCCAAGCCACCAGCGAGGGATGACCTGCCCCGACAGCCGGAGGGCGAAGACATGGATACGGATGGCGACGATTCGAGACCCGCCACCCCGAAGGGCAAAGGCAAACAAACTGACACCAGCGTGGAGGAGACCCCTCGGGAATCTACATCCCGCGCCCTCCCTATGGACCTTTTCAAGGCACCAATACCGAAACAAGTTGGCCCCCCCCCCGTGGGCTGACGCGTTCTCCTCTGAAGACCCCATCACAGGTGCTTAAAGGTGGAGGACTCTACCTGCACCTCGCCCATAGGGCCAGCTCCCCCATCCTCTCTTAAGCAACTTTTCTTTGTTCAACATTACTGCCTGGGAAGCTGGTATGTGTTTCTTTCATTATTTAACAGCTTTCGCTCCTTGAAAGCCCCCCCACAAATAGTTTTACTGCAAGATCCCCCCATTTACAAGAATAGGCTTCCCACATTTGCTTCCTTTAAATCATTTGCTCCGCCGTTTAAACAAGGGACCCCTCCCAAGGTAGCCACCTATGTTTACTTGGACTTTTTAAATGTGTTTTCAGTACTGCCTTGTTTTTTTGATAGGCCTGACTTTGTGGCCATTGATGTGTACTCCCCCGTAGGGCTGTTTGACTCCGGTCACTCACGATTCAGGGCCTGCAACCTCTGCTCTACAGTTTCCACTTCCTCCGGAAATAGAACCGTCGACCCAACCACCTGCTTCCCTCAAAACTCCTACCCCACACTGGTGGCCGGGGACTTCAATATCCACCATCCACAGGCCGAACCCCTAAGAACGATTTCCTCTAACGAATTTGCAACCTCCAACCCCTACTGCGAGCTAGCATTAAACTCTGGCTTTCAGCTCTCAAACACCCCAGGGGCCTATACTAGGTTTCCATTCGACCACAACACTAGACCAGGGGTCATAGACCCGGCCTTCACAAACGCCCCCCTCACTCGCTTCCTACACTCTTGGTCAACCCGCCTCCCGGCAACTGGCTCAGACCACCTCCCTATTGCCATCACGTTTACCGCACCCCACATGAGAATGGCTCCTCCTTCACCATACTGGGACAAGACAGACTGGGAAGTCATCATGGAAAAGTTGAAAGACTTGAAGTTTCCTCCCCCGCGTCCCCACCCCCCTGACCTCGATCTAGATAATTGGCTAGAAAGCCATGTGCACACCCTCATCACCCTTCTCAAATCATGCACTCCAACCAAGAACATCTCGATGCACTCAAAACCATGGTGGAGTATGGAGATAACCCACCTCAGACAAGCTCATCAGCGTGCCTCCGTGCACATCGGAAAGAACCTACCCCAACGTCCCTGTACGAACAAAGAACCCACCGAAACAGGTACTTCAAGGCCATTAGGAAAGCCAAAGCCAACTATTGGAAAGACTTCCTAGCGGCAGTTACGCCACAGACCGTCTGGAAGGCCAAAAAAGCCGCCATGGGAAGAGAAGAGGAACGTTTCCCTGACCTTCCTGATGCAAGCTCCCCTTCGCAGATTAACGAGGCTCTACTTGCCCACTTCTTCCCTGCCAAACCCCCCTCACAATCAGTCGCCTACCCTCGCTTCGACCCTGAACACCCACCACTCACACCTGAGGAGATCTCCTGCGCCCTTGCAAGATCTTCCCATAAATCGGCCCCAGGCCCAGACCAGGTCCCATACGGGGTCTGGAAAAAGGTACATGCAATAAACCCTTCCCTCCTCACGTCTCTACTAGCCCCACTGCTTGCCTACGGACTCCACCCAAAGTGCCTTAAGATGGCCAACGGAATCGTTCTACCGAAACCAGGCAAACCGGACTACTCTACCCCTGCTTCGTTTAGAATTATCATCCTACTCGAGACTTTTTCCAAAATTCTAGAAAGAGTAGTAGCTACTCGGCTGTCCCTCATAGCCCGCGAGGTCGGACTCCTCAACCCAAACCAATGCGGCTCGCTAGCCGGCCTCTCAACTTTTGATGCCACGACTGCCCTAGTTCAAGAAGTCAGGGCACGACAAAACCCTTCTTCCAAGGCATCCTCCCTGTTCTTAGACATCAAAGGGGGCTTTGACAATGTTTCCTCCAACCTCCTCACAGCCAAACTCAGGGCCAAGGGCACCCCCAAGTACTTGGTTGCCTGGGTCCGCTCGTTTCTCACAGACCGTTCTTGGCGTTTATTGTTTCAAGGAGCACCAGGGGTGTTTGCCCCGGTGCAAGTTGCCACGCCCCAAGGCTCTCCTGTCTCTCCTTTGTTATTTGTGATTTATGTTTCTGACTTGCATATTTCGATACCCCGAGGGGTTATTTTTTCCTATGTTGATGAGTTTTCAATTACGGTTTCAACCGCTTCTTATAGGGGGAATATTAGGTATCTTCAATATGTTTTTTCTTTGCTTCAAAGCAGGGCAGCAACAATTGGAGTTTCCTTTTCAATCCCCAAAACAGAACTAATCCACTGGAGGACACCCAAGGACAGATCCCCAGTCTCCAACCAACCTATATCCCTTAACGGCTCGGTCTTTGCACCATCTTCTTGCCTCAGGTGGCTGGGGTACTGGTGCACCCCAACCCTGGAAACAACCACACACTTCACCAAAAGACTCACGCTGGCCTCAGGGGCCTTTGCCGCCATTAGGAGACTCGCTCCTCCGGGGATTCGAATCCCTCCTCACATGTGCCGCAGGTTAGCTATCGGCCTTATCCTGCCAGTCCTTACCTACGGGGCTGATCTCCTCGAACCAACGCTGGCCACCATGGACAAAATGTCTGTCCTATGGAACACCGTGATGCGCTGGGTGACGAATTGCTTCACCTCGACCCCCACTCCCATCCTTGCTATTGAGGCGTGCCTCCCACCTCTAAGCCTGCTGCTTCCCCACAAAAGAAGGATGGCCGCTCTCCGGCGGGCCTGCTCCTCCCCTGCCTACAACCCGGCGTCAGCCAGGCTTACCCCGGACTTCCCTTCCTACGCCTCCCACCCAGACAGGGCGCGACACCGAAGGCTCCTAGAGGGCAGGACACAGAACTACATCCCCCTGGGCGGGGGCCAGTACAAGCCCGAACAGCCGATGAGGAGACACCTACCGATAGACGCACTAGCACACCTGCTCCTGCCTACAATGCGAGGGGACGCCCCTCTCCCTCCTGCCTACCCAACCCTAGAGCCGGGACTGACACCGATGCCGGCGACGAACTCATGCTATAAGTCCCTGAAGGCCTCCCTTCGAGTAAGGCTCCTGGCCGACTGGATAAGTCTTGCCCCGCCTCCAAGATACTACCACTACAAACCTACACTCAAGCCTCATCCCTTCATGGGGCTCGATCACTTCACTGCTGGATGCATACACCAGGGACGATCTGGGAAAAGCTATCTCGTGGCACATCACTCATGGGATGACCTAGAATCCTCCCCCCTCTGTACCTTTTGCGAGGTGGATGACGAGACATTCGCCCGCGCTATCCTTCACTGCTCGGCCAAAGCTGACAAAAGATCACTCTACCTCCATGGGGTGTCTGAGGTCGACCAGGGCTCCCCTATTTGGTNGGGGTGTCTGACGTCGGCCAAGGTTCACCTATCTGGTCCTCACTTTCTGCCATCATTGGCCTCGCTAACTACATCCGGACGACTGGTACTGGATTCCCACCCGCCATGCCGCCGACAAGGCCCGTCTCGCCCCCAGAGGAGGGCTCTCCCCCCTCTGCTGCTCTGCTTTGATTTATATACTCGTTGGATGAAGTTTATTTTCCGTTTGTGTGCAGGGGATTTTTCTTCGTTGTTTCTTTACTTGCTGGAGTGGTCACCGTGGGAGGTGCTTAGGACGAATTTGTCAATCTGGCGATTTGTGCCGATGGTTTCTTTTGTTTGTTTGTTTGGAATTAAGGTTTTCTTTTTGCCATAGCTTACGCTTCATGCACGTTCTTGTACCTAACAAGCAATATATGATATAAAAAAAAAAAAAGAGAAAAAAAAAGAAGTAACAACACCCCGGACTTCCTCCGTCTCCGGTACACCCCCGGTGAGTGAAATTTATTTCCTATTTGGGATAAACTCAACACCACACCAAACTATCACCACTTTTCGGTCTGCACCCTCCCCTAGGGGAGGGTGTAGGCTATCACTAATCATCCTAATGGACTTAGAGTCCATCACAAATGCCAACTCCCTTTGAGGTTTACCCTCTGGGGATACCCCATCCTCTTCTTCCAGCGCCTCACGATGCTGGGTACCTCCCTTACCCCGCCTTTGCTAGGCCTCGCTTAGCTTCAGCACGGTCGGGTTTCCCTAGTTTCATCACAACAGACGGCTGGGACTACGGTTTGCGGTACGCGATTGCGATGGATTCCTGTATCCCTCCTCCTAAAGAAGCTGGGGGAGTTGTGTCAGGTTTCCTCAACCGGCTACGGTTGATTTCGCCACCCTCCTTCCTTCCTCATCGCTTCAGCAAGTGGTATCCCATCCACTATAGTGACACTATCTCTCGTAGAACAAGGGACTACATGAGAGACGTGGTAAAACTGCTGGCTTTGTTGGGGGCTTGCTGGAGGCCGCCTAGCAAGACACGAACACGATTTCGACAGTTGTTTCGTCACCTGGGTCTACTCCTCCTTTACACTTCTCGGTGCGATCGGCTGGCACCCTACTGCTACCAAAGGCTGGCACCCTACTGCTACCCCTCCACCTTGGCTGGCACCTTACTGCCGTCTACACTGCCTGCTGGTCACGGACCAGTACCACCCCCCCTAGCTGGTACCTTACTACCACCTCTCGCGCGCCAGCACTTTGGCTGCTGGCCTCCCCACCAGGTCTGGTTTTCCGGCGGACATCTGGGGGTTCCTGGGCCCTACCACACGCCGTCCTCTCACTTCAGTTGGGTTTCTCTCTACTTTGGTTTCCCTTACCCCCGTTGCCCCTGGTAAATCTATCCTATTTAGTGCTTGGGTCCGGTTCTGTGATGGAAGATCCTTAGGTTGCGACCAGTAGGAGCAGGAGTGGTTATGATGCATGGGGGAAGGATTGTGGGCAGGTGGACTGTTGGACTAGGCATGGGAATGAAGGTTTATGATGGGGAATTGGCAGGTATTGCCAGAGCACTCACAGAAGCTAGCAAGACCAGCCTATCTTTCAAGCAAATCTGGATATTCACAGACAACAAAGCAGCTATCAGGAACTCCTTCAAACTCTCACCACACCCAGGGCAACAAATTTCACTGCAGATTCAAAAACTCACCAAGGACATATTGGACTCAGACCTGGACTTACAGCTTCATCTGCACTGGGTACCAGGACATACTGGTATACAAGGGAATGATGAAGCTGACAGACTGGCAAAACAAGCAGCTGAGTATCCCCAACCATCACAGGACAGTTACCTCTCACTGACAAAACTCAAGACACAGATCAAGAAGTCTGCTCTTCTAGCCTGGCACCAATACTGGACTCATCTGCCAGATGCTAGAAAGGGTAAGCACTTTAGGTCTATTCACTTCCATCTGCCAACTCTTAGTCCTGCACCACACTTCTTCTCTCTCACCAAACACCAACTTGCTACTGTTACACAACTCAGACTGGGTCATGGTTATTTCAAGTCCTATCTTAGTAGAGTGGATGAGAACATCAGCAATACCTGTACCTGTGACAAGAGACAACCAGCACCACATACACCAGAGCACATCCTCCTATACTGCAGCAAATATCAACAACACAGACACATTCTCAGACAAGTTGCTCAACATTTCCACCTACCAGATGTGCTTGGGTCTAAGGCTGGCTTGCTAGCTGTTGGGAAGTTTGTAGGAATAAGTTGGGCTGGGACAAGAAAGGACTACTTGGAGGCAGTGGCTGGAGATGAGTGCTCTGGCAATAGTAGGAGAGGGGAGGAGGAAGCTGAATGGGAAGAGGAGGAAGATGTGAGAGTGCAAGGATGGGAAGAGATGGAGAAAGAGAGATGGCAGGAATGGAGGATGGCAGAGAGGAGAGAGGAGGAATAGGGTAGATATGGCAAGAGGCCCAGTGAAAAGATGACACAGAGATTTAGGAGATGGAATCAGGGACCAGTAGTGTGAGGCACTACAATCATGTACTTTCACAGCTTCATAGCCTTTTGCTCTATAAGCTTATTGATTTATAATAATAATAATAATAATTAGGTTGCGACCGGGTGACCTAGGCTGGATGGTTTATGGGTTTTCATTTGTTTGGGGTTTCTGTCTGTTGTTTTGGTTGGTTCACTGTTGTGGTTTGGGATTTCCTCTATGTTGCCCGTCTGTGGAGGTTTTGGGTTTTGGCGTACACTGTAGCGGTTGTGGTTAGGGGCAGTTTTTTACACCGACTGGCCTTGTAGTCAGACGGTTTTTCTTCAGCCTTTCTGAGCCGGGGCACGGGTGGAGGTTTAGGTCTACATAGCTTGCGCTGACGTGACCTTGTTCCTTAATACTAAATAAAAACAGATTTAAAAAAAAAAGAAAAAAGAAAAAAGAAATAACAACACTCCTGACACGCACCGCGCCCTCTATTCACCTGTCGCTTGAAAAATTACCGCATACGGTCATCCGTAAACTCCAGGTTTTTGTGTGGCAACCAGCTCGACACACCAATTTTCGCCTCTCGCTTAGGCTTCAATCTATAAGCGTCCCCACCCCACACCTGACTCACAGCTTTTGCTATGGCTCATAACACTGGAAGGGCCTCGCGCCCAGAGTCCCGCACTTCAGACCACTCCCACCCTTATGCTGGGAGGTCCGCTCAAGTCCCCACTGCACCCCAACTGGCACCTACTGCCCCAATACACTCCTCCCCCGCCCAGAATGTCTCAAGGTCCTCTTCTGTAGGTCCCCTTGATCCGAACCTCCCGCTCCTTAGGGAGATGTACAACCACACCACATCCAACCTAGCCACCAACAGAGATGTCTTTCCCAGGCTGTGAGATGCCGATCTCGGAAGCCTTTCTGCAGGAGAAGCATCTATCCTCCCCTTGCTCATGGCGGCACTTGAAGGAATTGCTGCCCTCCACTCAAGAATAGGGTTGCTGGAAACCAAGATGGAAACCCCTGCCCCCCCACCTCAACAGACCCGCGCCGGTACAGGCCCTTCTCTCGCCTCTATCGAATCCGCTGTGGCCGACCTCTCGTCCCGGGTGGCAGCCTCCCTCTCTGCCAACCCAGCCATACCCCCCCAAAAGCCCCAGATGGGGAAGCAAACCAAACAACAGGCGAAGAACTACACCGCCCCCTCGGTTCCAACAACCAGCCAGACAGACCACTTTGACTCAGACATCCCCCGATACGACACTTCCACCGATAAGTGGTACGGCGACCACAAAGCCTACGCGGTCAAATACCCGCGACCCTGGGAGGCACAGGCCTTCCGTGAAGGGAAGTATCGCACCTACTCCTTTACCCCTGGCCACCTAGATCCATCACTCAACAAGGCCCTCAGTAAGGCTAAACTCAAACCATCGACCTATGCCCAGGCTGCAGCCCTGCAGGCGCAGACTGGGGGAAGGAAGTCCAAAAGGTCGCAGGAAGGAGGTCAGGCTTCCGCCTCTGCCGCCCAAGTCGCAGCGTCTAGGGATGAGGGCCCCTGAGTCAGAGGGCCACCCCCCCTACAAGCGGCCGACAGAAGATTCTTTGCGCCCCGAGAGACCCCCTTACCCCACACTGATGCACTTAGGATAGCAGCAACAGCGGCAGATATAGCCGCACAAGTCCTTAGGGAGGCAAACTGCCCCCACCCCCTGTGCTTTAGTGCCTCTGTCAACGCCCGAGGTAGCCTCACACTCACAGCCCACTCGCTCCAAACTCCAGCAACAGCTTACTCCCCCTACTGCGATGCCCTTGCGGCAAGGTTTAACAAGGCATTCCCAGTTGGGGAAAACCCATTCTGGCCCTTTAGGCCTGCACCAAACGAAGTCCCGCTCGCTATCCACGGATTACCAATTCGTTTTCTCCCACAGGACCAGGAGGAGCTCCGCACCGAACTGGCGAATTCTATTTTGAATGCAACCGGGGTGACAATCTTCTCTGCAAGATTCCACCAACCAAACCCTGGAATAAGGGCCACCAAGAACTCTACCTCCATCGTGGTATCCGTCCCCCCTACTGACCTTGTAAAGATAGGAATGTCCATTTGCCTCTACTCCAAGCCCCGAAAGGTGGACGTGTGCCACTCCAAGAGCCGCTACATGCAATTCCGGAAATGCAGGAAGTTCGGACAACCCTCACCCATGTGCAAAGAAAGCACCTCAGTATGCCCACTCTGTGCGTGGTCACACCCTCGGTCGGCCCACAGATGCACAAACCCAACCTGCCCGAAGGATAGTCACCTCAAAGCGGTGGCCGCATGCTGCCTTACCTCTCCACTCAGATGCCCTAACTGCTCTGGGGACCACTCGGCTACTAACAATGACTGCCCTTCCCGACCCCAGCCACCAGCGAGGGATGACCTGCCCCCTCAGCCCGAGGGCGAAGACATGGATACGGATGGTGACGATTCGCGACCTACCACCCCGAAGGGGAAAGGCAAAGAGACTGACACTAGCGCGGAAGAGACCGCGCCGCAATGAACATCCCGCACCCTCCCTATGGACCTTTTCAAGGCACCAATACCCAAACGAGTTGGCCCCCCCCCCCGTGTGCTGACGCGTTCTACTCTGAAGACCCCATCTCATGTGCATAAAGGTGGAGGACACAACCTGCAGCTCGCCCATAGGGCCACCTCGCCCATCCTCTCTTAAGCAACTTTTCTTTGTTCAACATAACTGCCTGGGAAGCTGGGATGTGTTTCTTTCATTATTTAATAGCTTTCGCTCACTAAAAGCCCCCCCACAAATAGTTCTACTGCAAGATCCCCCCATTTACAAGAATAGGCTTTTTACATTTGCTTCCCTTAAATCATTTGCTCCGCCGTTTAAACAAGGGACCCCGACCAAGGTGGCCACCTATGTTTACTTGGACTTTTTGAATGTGTTTTCAGTACTACCTTGTTTTTTTGATAGGCCTGATTTTATGGCCATTGATGTGTACTCCCCCTTAGGGCTTTTTGACTCAGATCACTCGCGATTGAGGGCCTGCAACCTCTACTCTACATTTGCCACTTCCTCCGGAAATAGATTGGTCGACCCAACCGCCTGCTTCCCCCAAAACTCCTACCGCACACGGGTGACCGGGGACTTCAATATCCACCATCCACAGGCCGACCCCCTAAGGATGATTTCCTCAAACGAATTTGCAACCTGCAACCCCTACTTCGAGCTAGCATTAGACTCTGGCTTTCAGCTCTCCAATACCCCAGGGGCCTACACTAGGTTACCATTCGACCACAACACAAGACCAGGGATAATAGACCTGGCCTTCACAAACGCCCCCCTCACTCGCTTCCTACACTCTTGGTCAACCCGCCTCCCGGCAACGGGCTCAGACCACCTCCCTATTGCCATCACGTTTACCGCACCCCTCATGAGGATGGCTCCTCCTTCACCATACTGGGACAAGACGGACTGGGAAGTCATCATGAAAAAGATGAAAGACTTAAAGTATCCTCCCACGCGACCCCACCCCACCGACCTCGATCTAGACAATTGGCTAGAAAGACACGTGCAAACCCGCACCACCCTTCTCAAATCATGCACTCCAACCAAGAACATCTCGATACACTCAAAACCATGGTGGAGTATGGAGATAACCCACCTAAGACAAGCTCATCATCGTGCCTCACGAGCACATCGGAAAGAACCTACACCAACGTCCCTGGACGAACAAAAAACCCAGCGAAACAGGTACTTCCAGGCCATTAGGAAAGCCAAAGCCAACTACTGGAAAGACTTCCTAGCGGCAGTTACGCCACAGACCGTCTGGAAGGCCAAAAAAGACGCCATGGGAAGAGAAGAGGAATGTTTCCCTGACCTTCCTGATGCAAGCTCCCCTTCGCAGATTAACGAGGCTCTACTTGCCCACTTCTTCCCGCCCAAACCCCCGTCACAATCAGTCTCCTACCCTCGTCTCGACCCTGAACATCCACCACTCACACCTGCGGAGATCTCCCGCGCCCTTGCAAGATCTTCTAATAAATCGGCCCCATGCCCTGACCAGGTCCCATACGGGGTCTGGAAAAAGGTACATGCAATAAACCCTTCGCTACTGACGTCTCTACTAGCCCCACTGCTTGCCTATGGACACCACCCAAAGATCCTCAAGATGGCCGACGGAATCGTTCTACCAAAAACCAGGCAAACCGGACTACTCTACCCCTGCTTCGTTTAGAATCATCGTCCTACTCGAGACTTTTTCGAAAATACTGGAAAGAGTAGTAGCTACTCGCCTGTCCCTCATAGCCCGCGAGGTGGGACTCCGCAACCCAAACCAATGCGGCTCGCTAGCCGACCTTTAAACTTTTAATACCACGACTGCCCTAGTTCAAGAAGTCAGGGCACGACAAAACCCTTCCTCCAAGGCATCCTCCCTGTTCTTAGACATCCAAGGGGGCTTTGATAATGTTTCTTCCAATCTTCTCACAGCCAAACTTAGAGCCAAAGGCACGCCCAAATACCTGGTGGCCAGGGTCCGATCCTGCCTCACGGATCGCTGTTGTCTCTTGTTGTTTCAACGAGCACCAGGGGTGTTGGCCCCGGTGCAAGTTGGCACGCGCCAAGGCTTTCCTCCCTCTCCTTTGTTATTGGTGATTTATGTTTCTGAATTGCATATTTCTCTACCCCGAGGGGTTATTTTTTCCTATGTTGATGATTTTTCAATTACGGTTTCAACGGCTTCTTATAGGGGGAATATTAGGTATCTTCAATATGTTTTTTCTTTGCTTCAGAGCAGGGCAGCGACGATTCGAGTTTCCTTTTCAATCCCCAAAATAGAACTAATCCACTGGAGGACATACAAGGACAGATCCCCGGTCTCCAACCAACCTATATCCCTTAACGGCTCGGTCTTTGCACCATCTTCTTGCCTCAGGTGGCTGGGGTGCTGGTTCACCCCAACCCTAGAAACAACCACACACTTCACCAAAAGACTCACACTGGCCTCGGGGGCCTTTGCCGCTATTAGGAGGCTCGCTCCTGCAGGAATTGGAATCTCTCCTCACATGTGCCGCAGGTTAGCTATGGGCCTTATCCTGCCAATCCTTACCTACGGGGCTGATCTCCTCAAACCAACGCTGGCCACCATGGACAAAATGTCCGTCCTATGAGACAGGGTGATGCGCTGGGTGACGAATGGCTTCCCCTCGACCCCCCTACCATCCTTGCTATTGAGGGGTGCCTCCCACCACTAAGCCTGCTGATTCCCCACATAAGAAGGATGGGCGCACTCCAGCTGGCCTGCTCCTCCCCTGCCTACAACCCAGCGTCAGCCAGGCTTCCCCCGGACTTCCCTTCCTACACCTCCCACTCAGACAGGGCCCGACACCGTAGCCTCAAAGAGGGCAGGAAACAGAACTATATCCCCCTGGGCTGGGGCCAGTATAAGGCCGAACAGCCCATGAGGAGACACCTACCGATAGACGCACTAGCACACCCGCTCCTGCCTATAATGCGAGGGGACGCCCGTCTCCCTCCTGCCTACCCAAACCTAGAGCCGCGACTGACACCGATGCCCGCGACGAACTCGTGCTATAAGTGGATGAAGGCCTCCCTTCGAGGAAGGCTCCTGGCCGACTGGATAAGTCTTGCCCCACCTCCAAGATACTACCACTACAAACCTACACTTAAGCCTCATCCCTTCATGGGGCTCGATCGCTTGACAGCACGACGCATACACCAGGGACGATCTGGGAAAAGCTATTTCGCCGCACATCACTCATGGGATGACCTAGAATCCTCCCCCCTCGGTACCTTTTGCGAGGAGGATGACGAGACATTCACCCACGCTATCCTTCACTGCTTGGCTAAAGCTGACAAAAAATCACTCTACCTCCATGGGGTGTCTGACGTCGGCCAAGGCCCACCTATTTAGTCCTCACTTTCTGCCATCATTGGCCTCGCTAACTACATCCGGACGACTGGTACCGGATTCCCACCCCCCATGCCGCCGAGAAGGCCCCTCTCACCCCCAAATGAGGGCTCTCCCCCCTCTGCTGCTCTACTTTGATTTATATACTTGTTTAATGAAGTTTATTTCCCGTTTATGCGGGTTGAGTTTGTTGTTTCGTTACTTGCTGGAGTGGTCACCGTGGGAGCCGCTTAGGACGAATTTGTCAATTTGGAGATTTGTGGCAATGGTTTCTTTTGTTTGTTTGTTTGGAATTAAGGTTTTCTGTTTGCCATAGCTTACGCTGCATGCACGTTCGTGTACCTAACAAGCAATATATGATATAAACAGAAAAAAAAAAGGAATAACAACACGCCTGACACGCTCCGCGCCCTCCATTCACCTCTCGCTTGAAAAATTACCGCTTCCGGTCATCCTTAAGCTACAAGTTTTTGGGTGGCAACCAGCTCGACACACCAATTTCTGCCACCCGCTTAGGCCTCACTCTATAAGCTACCCCACTCCTCACTTGGTTCATATCTTTTGCTATGACTCACAACACTTGTAGGGCCTCGCGCCCAGAATCCCGCACCTCTGATTGCTCCCACCCCTATGCAGGAAGAACTGCTCAAGTCCCAACTGCACCTGCCTTGGCACCAGCAGCCCAGATCCACTCCTCCCCTCCCCCAAAACCCTACACGGTCCTCCTCTGTAGGCCCACTTGACCCCAACCTCCCTCTCCTCAGGGAGATGTACAACCACACCACCTGCAACCTCGCCACCGACAGAGACATATTCCCTAGGCTATGGGATGCTGATCTCAGAAGCCTAACAGCGGGAGAAGCGTCAATCCTTCCCCTAATCATGACTGCTTGCGAAGGAATAGCAGCCCTCCATGCCAGGATCGGCTCCCTAGAAAGGAAAATCGTAACACCCTCATAACAACCCCAACCCACCACGGGGGACTCCGTTGCCGTTACAACCACAGCGAAAGAATAAACCACACCAATTTTCTAACCGAGCTTTCACCTCATTGGTTGACAACCATTCCTCACCGCTTCACCCCTTCACTTTAAAGACTTTTCAAACACAAATCATCCGCCCTCATTTGTGTTTTATCACCTATATCAACTGAGTCCAAATTCCCAACCCTCTGATGTCTAATAGACGTAGGGGCAGAGGGAGGGGTGGTGCAAACCCCTTTGCAGCCCCCTTCAACCCACCAATCCCACATCCCAACCCAGCCTCGCCTGAGGACACACGCATGGAGGATGAAGACCCAGGCTCCCCAGTTCCGACTGTGCCTGCTCCCGCCTCTACCACCTCTACCGAAGAATACCCTTCCATTCCTGCATTTTCACCAAGACCTTTGGCTGAAGGAATCTCCAACACCAACCTTGGCATTTTACTTCGCACTCAACACCTTGAAGAAGGCTTCCAGGCCTTTCTGAAACACCTCATGGTGATTCAAAAACGCCATATTACAGATGTCCAAACACTCCAAGATCATTAATTTTCTTTTTTTTCCTTTTTTTTTCTTTATATCATATATTACTTGTTAGGTACAAGAACATGCATGCAGCGTCAGCTATGGCAAAAAGAAAACCTTAATTCCAAACAAACAAACAAAAGAAACCATCGACACAAATCTCCAAAATGACAAATTCGTCACAAGCACCGCCAACGGTGACTACTCAAACCAGTAAAGAAACAAATAAAATCTCCTAGCAAAACCAGCATAAAAGAAATTTCATAGACCAAGTATATAAATCAAAGCGGGGCAGCAGAGGAGGGAGCACCCTCCTTTGGGGGCGAAAGTGGCCTAATTGGTGGCATAGGTGGGGGGAACCCGGTACCCGCGGTCCGGATGTAGTTGGCGAGGCCAAGTATGGCAAGAAGTGAGGACCAAACAGGCGAGCCTTGGCCGATTTCAGGGACTCCATGGAGGTAGAGTGACCTTTTATCAGCTTTGGCAGAGCATTGGAGGATTGCGTGGGCGAACGTTTCGTCGTCCTCCTCACAGAAGGTGCAAAGGGGGGAGGAACCTTGATCGTCCCAGGAGTGGGGTGCAGCGAGATAGCTCTTTCCAGATCGTCCCTGGTGTATCCGCCCAGCTGTGAAGCGATCGAGCCCCATGAAGGGGTGGGGTCTAAGTGTGGGTTTGTACTGGTAGTACCGTGGGGGTGGAGCAAGGTGTATCCAGTCGGCCAGCAGTCTTCCCCTAAGGG
>JACCEG010000021.1:106047-120809 GCA_014065205.1 Tuber brumale
TCTTATCTTTGCGTTGGGCATCAGTGGTGAGCCACCTGGGAGGGCGGGGGAGGTGGGTGCCAGGATTGAAGGTTTCAACCTCAGCTTGCACAGTGGGGAAGGTGGAGGTAGTAGGAATGCCGTGGATGATGACCTTGTGCCAGATTTCATCCTTTCTGAGGCCATTGGCAGCAGGAACAGTAGTTCTAATGGCTTCCTCAATTGCAAAACAATGGCTTTTGAGGACAGTGGAGGCAGGAAGGTTATCCTTGGTGATTAGGAGGACATGGTGGTTGGGTGTGAATTCGATGTTAGAGATCCATTGCTTTTTAATTGCTGTGTTGACAGCGTTGCGGATGGTGAGGTGGTTGGTGTCTTCTGGGAGAGGGGTTCCATCTCTTTCAATCACAATTGTACGGTCGCGTTTTGTCAAAACTGCAGTGGTTGCATTTTTGGCTGGTGAGGCTGTTGTAGACTTGGTAGGGAGTGTTCTGGACGCTTTCTGGGCCCAGGTCTGCTGTGGTGGGGGTGCTGGTAGAGAGGTAGTGGTAGGGGGGCTAGGGTGTTATTGTAGCTGAGCCTGAAGGGCCGTGACTTGAGTGGTGAGGGTGGCAACTTGGTCTTCAAGTTCTTGAGTATCTTTGATGTGGCGTTCTTGGACAACCAACATATGGGCTTCAAGGGCTTGGAGGCGTTGTGACATTTGATTGATGTTTCCGGCAGCATCGTTTTGTCTTTCAAAGAGGGTATCTGTGACTGTATCAAGTAGTTCCAAAGAAAGGGGTTATTCATCAGGTGCAGAGTCTGGAGGATTGCTGGTATCGACAACAGTCTGAACAGGAGAGGGGGAACCTTCTTCCATATCAGTGTCGGCTGGTGAGGAGTGTTGTTGTGGGCGGGGGCTGGGGTTGAAAGGGGTGGCAAGAGGGTTTGTGGCACCTGTGCCTCTTCCTCTGCCTCTGGGGGCTATCAGAGGGGACAGCTGAAGAACTCAGTTGATAAAGGTAGATGGAAACAAATTATTGAGAGTGATTTGTTAATGAAAAGTCTTTAAAAGTGTAAGGAGAAGCGGTGAGAATTGGTTGTGGGCCAATAAGTGGGAAGCTCGGCGAAAAATTTGGTGTGGTTTTTTCTTTCACGGGGGTTGTAACGGCAACGGAGTCTTTTTGAAAAGGTGGAGGATGTGGGGACGCCATGGAGGATGACCTTGTGCCAGATTTCGTCTTTTCTGAGGCCAATGGCTGCAGGGATGGTGGCTCTAGTTGCTTCCTCAATGGCAGAACGATGCGCTTTGAGGACAGAGGTAGCAGGTGTGTTATCCTTGGTGAGGAGGAGGACATGGTGGTTGGTGGTGAATTCTATTCTTGCAATAAGAGGTTTCTTGATTGCATTGTTGATTGCATCGCGAATGGTGAGGGGGTTGGTGGTATCAGGTAGGATAGAGCCATCTCTTTCAATGACAATGGTACGGTCGCGTTTGGTCAAAACAGCTGGGGTTGAAGTTTTGGCTGGTGGAGTGGTAGAGGATTTGACTGGGACTGCTTTGGTAGCTCTTTGGGCCCAGGTTTGTTGTTGTGGTGGGGCGGGCAAGGTGGTTTGTTGTGGTGGGGGGGGTTGTTGGTGGTGGAGTTGGTACTGCAGGTGTTCAACCTGAGAGGTGAGGTGTGCAACTTGGCCTTGAAGTGTTTGGATGTCTGTAATATGGCGATTTTGAACCATTATGAGGTGTTTCTGCAGGGCCTGGAAGCCATCTTCAAGGTGTTGAGTACGAAGTGAAATGCCAAGGTTGGTGTTGGAAATGCCTTCAGCCAAAGGCCTTGGTGCATACGTAGGGATGGAAGGATGATCTTCTGTAGAGGTGGTAGAGGCAGGAGCAGGCACAGTCTGGACTGGAGAGCCTGGTTCTTCCTCCATGCGTGTGTCCTCAGGCGAGGCTGGGTTGGGATGTGGGATGGGTGGGTTGAAGGGGGCTGCAAAGGGGTTTGCACCACCCCTCCCTCTGCCCCTACGTCTATTAGACATCAGAGGGTTGGGAAATGGGACTCAGTTGATAAAGGTGATAAAATACAAATGAGGGGGGATGATTTGTGGTTGAAAAGTCTTTAAAGTGAAAGGGTGAAGCGGTGAGGAATGGTTGTCAACCAATGAGGTGGAAGCTCGGCAAGAAATTTGGTGTGGTTTTTTCTTTTGCTGTGGTTGTAACGGCAACGGAGTCTAGTCTTCTGTAGTGTAAGAGTGAGATCAGGCATGGGGGAATTTCTGCCGGGTGGGGTATGTGGATCAGATCCTAGAGTAGAGTTCAAAGGACTACTGCTACCAGTCAAGGGAATTTGAATCGAGGTAGTCCTGTGGTGGGTATGATGAATAGGCATGAGTGCTTCAAAAATGCGAAATTTTTCTCTAAGTCCTTTTTACTAAGAGGAGTAGTGAGGGAATGATAAAGAAAGTAGATAAGAGTTGGCAGAACAACCAAAGGAAACAAAAGGTACAGAAGGCAACAGAACAAAACACAAACAAACAAGATGAAAAATGAAACAAATAAGAGTAGAACAAGAAAAAGAAAAGGAACTTAGCTGAAATTTTCACAGGATATCTAGAATAGCTCCAGGAAAGTCCTGTCAAAATCTCAGAGCAGGAGCTCAAAAACTGTTATAGTGGTGGCAGGAGATATGGTTTTCAGAAATAAAAATAGGGGTAAAATCAAAGATGTGTGCCAAGAAAGGAATAATAGTGGGAATTTTGATCTGAAAATTGGGGAAAGTGTTTAAAGTGATTTATTTGACAGGAATCTCAGTATAGGAAAATGGAGAAGATGTGGTTGTGGAGATAAAATATGGGGAGGTGGTTGGTGAGGTGGTTCCTCTGGGGAAGAGAACAAAACTATATTCCTCTGGGGTCGGGCCAATACAGGGCCGAACAGGTGATGAGAAGACACTAACTGATTGACTCGCTGGCGCACCTCCTGCTACCAATAATACCACAGACCAGATCCTTCCCACCCGCCTACCCAACCTTTCAACCTGGATTGTCTCCCACGCCTTCCACCCCATCAGGTTACAAATACCTCGCAGCATCCCTGATGGAAAGACTCCTCGCCGACTGGATACACCATGCCCCATCTCTCCGCTATTGCGCATGAAAGCCTGGGCTAAGGCCGCGTACCTTGACAGGTCTTGACCAGTTTATGGCAGGGCGGATATACCTAGGATGGGCCGGTGAATACTACGTGGCCACTCACCACTCCTGGGACGACCTCCAGTCCCACACCATATGCACCTTCTGTAAGGAAGACGATGAGATATTCACCCACGCAATCCTTTTCTGCTCGGCTATAGGTGATAAGAGGTCACTCTAGCTCCATCGAATTTCCGACATCGGCCCAAGCTCACCTTTCCGGTGACTCCGTTGCCGTTACAACCACAGCAACAAGAAAAAACGCACACGCAAAAGCTCTTGTGAGCTGTCACATTTTATGATGCGACCAATCAGGGTCCCTTGATTCTATCCCGCGATAGCTTCAAGTCGTTAATTTTGAGCATTTTCCCTCGTCTTTACCTTGGTCTAGTGAGATCATTTCATCTCGCTTTCACTTTATTCCACTTCTTCCATCTACCTCTTCCCTTCCACGAAACCTTCACAGTTCGCGATTATGGTTTCTGGTCGTTCTGGTCCCTCTGCCGCCTCCGCCGCTCAGGCGTCGGTTGTGCTTTCCAAGGCGGTTGAGAAGTCTTTGGCCCTCGAGGCTGAGGTTTCTCGCCTCCGTCACCACATTTCGGTGCTCTCCCAATGCCTGCATTTGCGGGATGGGGAGCTTGCTTGTTTGCGGGAGGCCATGATGGCCGGCCCGCCGTTCGGTTTTGAGTCCCCCTTCGTAGGGGGTGAGGATGTGGCCCCTCTCCTGGTGGAGGAGGTGGCGCTGCCTGTGGTGAGGCTGCCCTCTGTGGCTGCGTCTGTGGCTTCCTCAAAGGCTGGGGATGTGGCTATGGGGGTGGCTGACCCAATGGCTTTGGTGGAGGTAGTGCCTGTGGCATCGCCTGTGGCGCGGGTGGCTGGTGGGCAAGCCCGAGGGAGGTTGGCTGAGCGTCGTCGCTTGGCAGGCCGCCATCAGAAGGACCCGGCTGCTGTGGCTCGCGGGATGCATGTTTGGCGTCCCTCGGTTTCGGTTACGCCGGTTGTTGGTTCCGGTTTGTCGCGGGTGGAGGATCGCGTGGAGGTCTCTTTGGGGCCTGTTGGCACGCTGTTAATTGGGGTGGCTTCCTCACAGGAGCCTGAGGGTGTTGTGCCAGAGCCCTCAGTTGGTGTGTCAGTGGTGGATGTGCCGGTTGTTGTCTCGGCCATGCCCTGCAACCTGTGTGGGGCTGCTAACGTTGCTGGCGGGTTGTGCCATTTGGCACCCGTTGTGGGGGATTTGGTACCTGCGGTTGAAATTGTGCCGGATGTGGTGGATGAGGTGGCACCGGCTGTGGATCTCGCGGATTTCTGCTCTGACTGTGGTGATTACATGTGGGCTGGTTCTGGGGGCTTTGGTATTTGCCAGGCCTGTGGGATCAACTGGGTGATGGATGATGTGCCTGAGGGCGATGTTGTGGTGGAGGAGGGCTGTTCCTGTGGCCGTGTTTCGTGGGTTCGGCGTCTTTGCCGGGCCTCTTATGCTGATCATTGGGCGGCTTGGGCCAGGTATCAGGCCCATTGATGTTATTTAAATTGTTTTTGGCTTTCTTTTGTGGTGGAGGGTTGCGCGACCGGGTTGCCGGTTGTATTTCTTTCGTTTGGTGGGTTGGGAGGGTGTTGGCTGACAGTGAAGGTCATGCCGTAACCTTATGCCTGTGAGGCCTGGGTTTAGTACTAGCAGTTGTAGTTACTAGAATATAGTTAGAAAAAACAACACCAAATTTTTCGCTGAGCTTCTACCTCATTGGCCCACAACCAATTCTTACCGCTTCCCCTAACACTTTTAATGACTTTTCATCCATAAATCATCCTCAATAATTTGTTTCCATCCACCTTTATCAACTGAGTTCATCACCCGTCCCCTCTGATGGCCCCCAGAGGCAGAGGAACAGGCAGAGGTGCCAGAAACCCTCTTGCCACCCCTTTCAACCCTAGCCCACACCCACAACAACACTCCTCACCAGCAGACACTGATATGGAAGAGGGTTCCCCCTCTCCTGTCCAGACTATTGTCGATACCAGCAACCCTCCAGACTCTGAGCCTGGCGAACAACCTCTTTCTTTGGAATACCTTGATGGAATCACTGATACTCTCTTTGAGAGACAAAACGATGCCCCCAGAAACATCAATCAAATGTCACACCGCCTCCATGCCCTTGCAGCCCATATGTTGGTTGTCCAAGAACGCCACATCAAAGATACTCAAGAACCCAAAGACCAAGTTGCCACCCTCACCACTCAAGTCACGGCCCTTCAGGCTCACCTACAACAACACCCTAGCCCCCCTACCACTACCCTCCTACCTGCACCCCACCCACGGCAGACCTGGGCCCAAAAAGCTGCCAGAGCAGTCCCGGCCAAACCCTCTACCACTCCACCAGCCAAAACTTCCACCCCTGCTGTTTTGACTAAACACGACTGTACTATTGTCATTGAAAGAGATGGAACCCCTCTTCCAGAAGACACCAACCACCTCACTATCTGGGATGCTGTCAATGCAGCAATTCAAAAGCAATGGATTTCCAACATAGAGTTCACGCCCAACCACCGTGTCCTCCTAATCACCAAGGATAACATTCCTGCCTCCACTGTCCTTAAAAGCCATCGCTTTGCAATTGAGGAAGCCATTAGAACTACTGTTCCTGCTGCCAATGGCCTCAGAAAGGATGAAATCTGGCACAAGGTCATCATCCATGGCATTCCTACTACCTCCGCCTTCTCCACTGTCCAAGCTGAGGTTGAAACCTTCAACTCTGACACCCACCTCCCCCGCCCTGCAAGGTGGCTCACCACCGATGCCCAACGCAAGGATAAAACTGCTTCTACTATGGTTCTCACCATTGCCGGCAAAGACCCAACAGACAAAGCCCTCAGTAGAGGCCTCTCACTCTTTGGAAGGAAATTCAAAGTCCAACGCTACCTCACCTTTGGTCCTGACACCCAATGCTCCAGATGCTTGAAATTCGGACACCACTCTTCTCAATGCACCAAAACCCCCCACTGCGCTATCTGCTCCCAAGAGCACCCAGCCCACCTTCACACTTGTGGGAGATCAGATTGCCCCACCAAGGGCAAACCGTGTCTACACACTACCATCCTCTGCCTCAACTGTGGCAACAATCACCTGGCCACCTCCAAGGAGTGTCCCACTTACCTTAACGCATACCAGGCAGCAACTGATAGGAGGAACAGAGCAGCTTAAGTCTCAATTACTTGTATTTCCTTTATTTGTTAGGCTACAGGCGGGGAGGAGGATTTCTTTTTTTACTAAATTGTTGTTTACATTTTGGCCGCGGGTGTCCACTGGAAAGTTGACACTATCATATCGGAGATGGGATTACGGACGGGCATGTTTGTTGCCTTGAATATTTGTTTGTTAGTGGCGCTTCATAGCCTCTGGCTCCATAAGCGAGACAATGATAAATAATAATAATAATAATCACCTTTCTGGTCCTCACTTCCTGCCATTATTAGGCTCACTAACTTTATCGATACCATGGGTACCGGGTTTCCCCCTGTTACACTGCCAATCAGGACACTCTCACCCCTACAGGATGGATCTTGCTCCTCAGCTACCCTGCTCTTATTTTTATATTCGCTGCTGATGAATGTTCTTGGTAATGGTGTGTAGAGAATTTGTTGATTTCTTTACTGATTTGACAGGTCATGGTTTGAGGTACTTGCGACGGATTTGTTGTTTTTGGAGATTTGGGCCAATCTTTTCTTTTGTTTGTTTGCTTGGAATTAAGGCTTTCTTTTTGCCATAGCTTATGCTGCATGTATGTTTTTGTACCTAACAAGTAATATATGAGATAAAAAAAAGCCAAAGAAAAGCAGGAAATAATTGTTACTTGCAGCCTGCCAGCGGAAGAGGCTATGATTATCCCCCTGCTCATGGCTACACTCGAAGGAATAGCAGCACTCAACTCCAAAATCAGCTCCATGGAGAGCAAACTTGCCACCCCTGTATACGAAGCCCAGGCTGATATGAGCCCATCTCTCGCCTCCATCCCAGCCACTGTGGGTTATCTCTCATCCTGAGTGGCAGCTTCTATTTCAGCAAAACTAGCTGCAGTGCCCCACCAACCTCAAACTGGTAAACAATCCAAACAGCCAGGGAAAAACCCTGTAGCAAAAGCCTTTCAGACTACCAATCTTATGACAGACTGTGATCGCGACATCCCCCATTACGACACTGCCACGGAGAAGTGGTATAGTGATCCAAACGCCTACCCCATCAAGGACCCGCAGTCCTGCGCAGCCCAGGTCTTCTGTGATGGCAAATATGATGCCTACTCTTTCCTCCGCGGCCACTTAGAGCTGTTACTTAACAAAGCTCTTAGCAAAGCTACGACAAGACCATCTACTTATGCCAAGGCTGCTGCCCGCAAAGCACAAACTAGGGGAAGGAAGTCAAAAAAGTCAAAGGGTGAAGAGTAGGTTTTCACTTCAGCTGCCCAAGTCGCAGTGTCAGGGGACCTGGGTCCATCTGCTCCAGGGCCGCCCTCCTACCAGTAGCTGACAGGAGATTTTTTTCACCTCACAAGAATCCACTGTCTGGCCAAGATGCACTCTGGATCGCCGCAACAGCCTCCAACATAGCTGCCCAACTCCTCAAAGAATCTAAATGCCCACACCTCCTGTGCTTCCGCACCTCTGTCAATGCCAGAGGAGCCCTCACACTTCCAGCCCATTCACTACAAACTCCTGCAACCTCCTACTCCCTCTACTATGAGGCCCTTGCAGCAAGGTTCAATAAGGCATTCCTAGTTGGGGACAACCCATTAATACCCTTTAGGCCAGTGCCCAACGAAGTACAACTGGCCATTCACAGCCTCCTAATTCCTTTCCTACCAGAAGACCAGGAGGAGCTCCACTCAGAACTGGGAAACTCGATCCTGAATGCAACGGGGGTGACAATCCTCTCCACCAGATACATTCAACCTAACCCTGAAATGAGGGCAACCAAGAACTCTACTTCCATCAAAGTATTAGTTCCCACTGCGGACCTTGTGAAGGTAGAAAGGCCCATCTGCTTCTACTCCAAGCCCCGTAAGGTAGACGACTGCCAATCTAAGAGCCGCTATATGCAGTGCCGGAAGTGTTGGAAGTTTGGACACACCTCAACCATGTGCAAGGAAGGCAGCTCAGTCTGCACGCTCTACTCTGGATCACACCCCAGGTCAGCTCATAGATATACCAACCCAATGTGTCCTAAGGATAGTCACCTCAAAGCCATAGCTGCCTGCTATCTAACCTCTCTACTCAAATACCCCAACTACTCTGGTGATTACTCCGCAACCAACAATGACTGCCCCTCCTGACCCAAGACCCAAGCCAAAGATGACCTCTCGCCTCAGCAAGGGGAAGAAGGAATGGATACTGATGAGGATAACTTCAGACCCGCCACCCCCAAAGGGAAAGGCAAACAGGCTCACACTAGTGTGGAAGAGACCCCATGAGAATCGACTACATGTACCTTCTCAATGAGCCTGTTTAAGGTACCGATTCCCAAACCAGACAGCCCCCCCCCCATTGGTTGATGCGTTTTCCTCTGAAGATCCCATTACAGGTGCATAAAGGTGAAAGACTCTTCCTCTACCTCGCCCATAGGGCCACCTCCCCCATCCTCTTTTAAGCAACTTTTCTTGGTTCCACATAACTGCCTGAGAAGCTAGGATGTGTTTCTTTGATTGTTCAATAGCTTTCAATATCTGAAGGCCCCCCCACAGATGATACTGCTGCAGGATCCCCACGTTTACTGCAACAGACTTCCTACTTTTACTTCCTTTAAATCGTTTATCCCACCATTTAAACAAGGAATTCCTGCCAAGGTAGCTACCTATGTGTATTTGGATTTTTTGAATGTTTTATTGGCGCTTTCTTGTTTATTTGAGTAGCCTGATTTTATGGCTATTGATGTTTACTCCTCTCTAGGACTTTTTAACTGCAATTACTTAAGGTTTAGGACCTACAATGTTTATTCTACTGGCAGCACCTCCTCTGGAAACAGAACAGTGGACCCGAACACTTGCTTCTCCCGCAATTCCTTCCCCACACTTGTCTCAGAGGACTTTAACATCTATCATCCACAGGCTAACCTGTTAAGGACTGTCTCCAGGAATGAATTGTCAACATCTAACCCCTACTGCGAATTGGCAATTGACTACGACTTCGAACTTTCTAACACTTCTGGAACATACACTAGATATCCCTTCTACAACAACATGAGGACAGGAGTTCTCGACCTGGCCTTTACTAGTGCCGCCCTTACCCGCTTTCTACAGTAGTGGTCGGTTCACCTACCGGCAACATGATCGGACCACCTCTCCATATCAATCAAATTCAAAGCTCCTCTTCTCCGAACACCGCCTCCAACACCCTACTGGGACAAAACAGACTGGGTGGTCGTGGAAGAAAAGCTGAAGGCCTCAGAGTTCTGACTTCTCAGTCCCATACCTCACTGATGTCAATCTAGACAACTGGCTAGAAAGATACATGCTCTCCATTTGAACAATCCTCAGAATAACAACCCCATCCAAAAGGGTCTCTATTCACTCAAAACCTCAGTGGAACCTGGAAATTACCCACCTCAGACAAAAGCACCACCGCGACTCAAGGGGACATAGGAATGGCCCAATTTCAGAATCTTTAGAGGTGCTGAAATCCCATCTCAATTACTACTTCAAAGCGATAAGAAAAGCCCAAGCTGGCTACTGGAAGAGATTCCTGGCTGGAGCGACACCACAGTAAGTCTGGAAAGCCAAGATGGCCACAATGGGTCGGGAGGAAGATCAGTTTCCCAACTTACCTGACACAAGCTCACTAGTACAAATTAACACCGCAGTACTAGATCACTTCTTTCTTCCAAAATTGCCAACACTGGTAGTAGCCTACCCCCACTTCAACCCTCAACACCCCCCACTTACCTACGCTAAGATTTCACAAACTCTGATCAAGTCCTCAAACACCTCAGCCCGTGGCCTGGACCAGATCCTTTATGGAGTCTGGAAGAAAGTCTATGCTATCAACCAGTCTCTCCTGACATCTCTCCTTGCCCCCCTCCTCGCGCGTGGACACCACCCTGAGAGCCTAAAACTGGCTAATAGTGCGGTTCTTCCCAAACCAGGCAAACAGGATTACTCTGCCCGCTCATCATTTAGAATAATATTATTACTCGAAACCATTTCAAAGATACTAGCGAGGATAGTGGCTATTCGCCTCTCCCTCATCACCCACGATGTAGAATCCTTGAATCCCAATCAGTGCGGCTCACTCGCTGGCCTCTTGACCTTCGACGCTACTGCTGCCGTGACCCACGAATGTTGGACGAGACAAGATCCTTCCTCCAAAACCTCCTCCCTGTTCTTGGAAATTAAAAATGGCATAGACAACGTTGCTCCCAATGTTCTTACAGCTAAGCTCAGATCCAGCGGAACTCGTAAGTACTTGGTTACATGGGTTCGATCCTTTCTCACAGACTGCTCCTGCCGCTTGCTATTCCAAGGAGTCCCTGGTGTCTTTGCCCCAGTTCAAGTGGGAACACCCCAAGGCTCTCCTGTTTCTCATTTGTTGTTTATGATTTATGTTTCCGAACTGCATATTGCCATACCCCGAGCGGTGATTTTTTCTTATGTTGATGATTTTTCTATTACTGTTTCTACTACTTCTTATAGGTTGAATATCAGGTACCTGCAGTTTGTTTTTGCCTTACTTCAAAGCAGGGCAGCAAGCACAGGGGTTTCTTTTTCAATTCCCAAGATAGAACTCATCCAGTGGAGGACACCCAAGACAGGTCGCCGGTCTCTAACCAACCCATAGCTCTTAATGGCTCAATCTGGACTCCGTTGCCGTTGCAACCACGGCGAAAGAAAAAACCACACCAAATTTCTTGCCGAGCTTCCACCTCATTGGTTGACAACCATTTCTCACCGCTTCATCCCTTCACTTTAAAGACTTTTCAACCGCAAATCATCCCCCCTTATTTGTGCTTTATCACCTTTATCAACTGAGTTCGATTCCCCAACCCTCTGATGTCTAATAGACGTAGGGGCAGAGGGAGGGGTGGTGCAAACCCCTTTGCAACCCCCTTCAACCCACTCATTCCACCCACCAACCCAGGCTCACCTGAGGACACACGCATGGAGGAAGACCCAGGCTCTCCAGTTCAAGCAGTGCCGGCTTCTGCCTCTACCACCTCCACAGAAGAATATCCTTCCGTCCCTACATTCTCACCAAGGCAAATGGCGGAAGGCATTTCCAACACCAACCTTGGCCTAACAGTTCGCACCAAACATCTTGAAGAAGCCTTCCAGGCCCTGCAGGAACACCTCATAGTGGTCCAAAACCGCCAGATTACAGACATTGAGACACTTCAAGGCCAAGTTGAGCACCTTACCTCTCAAGTTGAACACCTGCAATACCAACTGCACTACCAACAACCCCCCCCACAACACCAAACCACCTTGCCCGCTCCCCCACCACAACAAACATGGGCCCAAAGAGCTGCCAGAACAGCCCCAGCCAAATCCACAACTATTATACAGGCCAAAACTGCAACCCCAGCTGTTTTGACTAAACAAACCGTACCATTGTCATTGAAAGAGATGGCTCTATCCTACCTGATTCCACCAACCCCCTCACAATTCACGATGAAATCAACAATGCAATCAAAAAACCTCTTATTGCAAGAATAGAATTCACCACCAACCACCATGTCCTCCTCCTCACAAAGGATAACACACCAGCCACCTCTGTCCTTAAAGCGCATCGTTCTGCCATTGAGGAAGCAACTAGAGCCACCATCCCTGCAGCCATTGGCCTCAGAAAAGACGCAATCTGGCACAAGGTCATCCTCCATGGCATCCCTACCTCCCCTACCTTCTCCACAATTCAATCTGAAATTGAAGAATTCAACCCAGGCACCCACCTCCCACGCCCTCCTAGATGGCTCACAACCCCAGCCCAATGTCAGGACAAAGAAGCATCAGCTACGGTCCTCACTATTGCCGGCAAAGACTCCACAGACTAAGCCCTCAGCAGAGGCCTCTCACTACTTGGGAAGAAGTTCAAAGTGCAACGCTACTTGTCCTTTGGCCCTGACACCCAATGCACCAAATGCCTGGCCTTTGGCCACCACCCCTCTCAGTGTACCGGAACCCAACATTGCAGCATCTGCTCCATGGAACAACCAGCACACCTCCACACCTGAGGCAGATCAGATTGTCCTACCAAGGGCAAAGCATGTTTGCACACCTCCATCAAATGCGTCAACTGTGGCGACTCTCACCAGGCTGATTCTAAGGAATGTCCCACATACCTCAAGGCACACCAAGCGGCGACTGAGAGAAGGAACAGGGCTGTTTAGGTTTCTTACTTTTGTTTCCTATATTTGTTAGGCATCAGGCGGCATGGAGGATTTCCTTATTTGTGGTTTGCGCTTTGGCCGTGGGTGCCCATTCAAAAGTAGACACTACCATTTAGGAGACAGGATTTTTGGATGGGCATGTCTGTTGCCTTGAAAAGTTGTATGTTAGTGCCGCTTCATAGCCTCTGGCTCCATAAGCGAGCCAATGATATATAATAATAATAATAATAATGGCTCAATCTCACGCTCCGCGCCCTCTATTCACCTCTCGCTTGAAAAATTACTGCTTTCGGTCATCCCTAAATTGCAAGTTTTTGGGTGGCAACCAGCTCGACACACCAATTTTCGCCTCTCGCTTAGACTTCACTCTATAAGCGACCATACCCCTCACCTGACTCACGGCTTCTGCTATGGCTCACAACACTGGCAGGGCCTCGCGCCCAGAGTCCCGCACCTCGGACCGGGCCCACCCCTATGCAGGGAGGTCTGCTCAAGTCCCCACTGCGCCCCAACTGGCACCTGCTGCCCAAATCCAATCCTCCCCCCCCCAGAACGTCTCAAGGTCCTCCTCTGTAGGCCCCCTTGACCCCAACCTACCGCTCCTCAGAGAAATGTATAACAACACCACTTCCAACCTCGCGACCAACAGAGATGTCTTCCCCCGGCTCTGGGACGCTGATCTCAGGAGTCTTTCGGCGGGAGAAGCATCCATCCTCCCTCTACTTATGGCTGCACTCGAAAGAATAGCAGCCCTCCACTCTAGAATAGGCTTCCTCGAGAGCAAGTTTGACACCACTGCCCCCCCACAACAACCCACCCACGCCAGCACAGGCCCCTCCCTTGCCTCTATCCAAGCCACTGTGGCTGACCTCTCATCGCGAGTGGCAGCCTCCCTCTCCGCAAAACCAACCTTGGCACCGCAACAGCCCCAGGTAGGGAGACAAACCAAACAAGCTGGGAAGAATCCTACAGCCCCACCGGCCCCAACAACCACTCCAATGGACGATTTCCATTCGGACATCCCTCGCTACGACACCACCACCGATAAGTGGTATGGCGACCCAAAAGCCTATGCCGTCAAATACCCCCGCTCATGGGAAGCCCAGGCCTTCCGTGAAGGAAAATACAGTGCCCACTCCTTCACACCTGGCCACCTGGAACCATCACTCAACAAGGCCCTCAGCAAGGCGAAACCCAAACCATCAACCTATGCCCAGACTGCTGCCCCACAGGAGCAAGCAGGAGGGAGGAAGTCAAAAAGGACGAAGGAAGGAGGTCAGACCACAACCACTGCCGCCCAAGTCGCAGCGTCAAGGGACGCGGGCCCCTCAGTTAGAGGGCCACCCCCCCTTTCAGCGGCCCACAGAAGATTCTTTTCGCCCCCGGAGACCCCCCTGCCCCGTGCCGATGCCCTAAGGATAGCTGCAACAGCTCCTGACATTGCTGCCCAAGTCCTCAGAGAGGTAAACTGCCCACACCCTCTTTGCTTCAGCGCCTCAGTTAATGCCCGAGGTGCTCTCACACTCACGGCCCGCTCCCTACAAACCCCCGCCACCTCCTGTTCCCCTTACTACGAAGCCCTGGCGGCTAGGTTTAATAGGGCGTTCCCAGTCGGGGACAACCCTTTCAGACCCTTCAGACCGGCACCAAACGAGGTTCAGTTGGCCATACACGGGCTTCCTATTGCTTTCCTCCCACAGGACCAGGAAGAGCTACGCGCTGAGCTGGGGAACTCTATTCTGAACGCCACAGGGGTGACAATCTGCTCTGCAAGATACCACCAACCTGACCCTGAAATAAGGGCTACCAAGAATTCAACTTCCATTGTAGTGTCTGTTCCCCCAGCTGACGTTGTGAAGATAGGAAGGTCCATCTACCTCTACTCTAAGCCCCGCAAAGTGGACGTGTGCCACTCCAAGAGTCGATACATACAATGCCGGAAATGCTGGAAGTTCGGACACCCCTCACCTATGTGCAAGGAAAGTACCTCGGTCTGCCCGCTGTGCTCGGGCTCCCACCCCAAGTCGGCCCATCGGTGCCCAAATCCGACATGCCCGAAGGACGGACACCTAAAAGCGGTGGCTGCATGCTGCCTTACCTCCCCCCTCAAATGCCCCAACTGTTCTGGGGACCATTCAGCAACCAACAACGACTGCCCCTCGCGACCCAAACCCCCAGCCAGGGACGACCTGCTCCCACAGCCGGAGGGCGAAGACATGGACACTGATGGCGAAGACTCCAGACC
>JACCEG010000021.1:133208-182991 GCA_014065205.1 Tuber brumale
AAATGCCTGGCCTTTGGCCACCACCCTTCTCAGTGTACCGGCACCCAACATTGCAGCATCTGCTCCATGGAACATCCAGCACACCTCCACACCTGCGGCAGATCAGATTGTCCTACCAAGGGCAAAGCATGTTTGCATACCACCATCAAATGCGTCAACTGTGGCGATTCTCACCAGGCTACTTCCAAGGAATGTCCCACATACCTTAAAGCACACCAAGCGGCAACTGTGAGAAGGAACAGAGCTGTTTAGGGCTTTTACTTTTTGTTTCCTATATTTGTTAGGCATTTGGCGGCTTGGAGGACTTTTTTTTTTGTCATTATGGCTCATGAGCTGGCCCAATCGAACGTTGCTACCTATCAATATGAGACGGGATATCTGACCGGTACCCTTGCGTGGTGTAATTTTTGTATGTTAGTTAGCTTCATAGCCGCGGTGGCTCCATAAGCGTAATGAGATATAATAATGATAATAATAATAAGGAGAGCAGCTCAGTCTGTCCGCTCTGTTCTGGATCCCACCCCTGTTCAGCCCATCAATGTACCAACCCTACATGCCCCAAAGACAGACACCTGAAGGCAGTAGCTGCCTGCTGCCCCACTTCACCCTTAAAATGCCCCAACTGCGCAGGGGATCACTCTTCAACCATTAACGACTGCCCCTCCCGACCCAAGCCCGCAGCCAGGGACGACCTGCCACCAGCTCAAGAGGAAGAAGGGATGGAGACCGGTGAGGATAACTCAAGACCCACCACCCCTAAAGGGAAAGGCAAACAAACTGACACTAGCGTTGAGCAGACCCCACGCCAATCAACCTCCCGAACTCTCCCAATGAGCCTGTTTAAGGCCCCAATACCCAAACGAGTTGGCCCCCCCCCGTGGGCTGATGCGTTCTCCTCCGAAGACCCCATTGCAGGTGCATACAGGTGGAGGACTCTACCTGCACCTCGCCCATAGGGCCATCTCCTCCACCCTCTCTTAAGCAACTTTTCTTTGTTCAACATAACTGCCTGGGAAGCTGGGATGTGTTTCTTTCATTGTTTAATAGCTTTCAGTCTCTGAAAGCCCCCCCACAGATAATACTGCTGCAGGACCCCACTGTGTACCGCAACAGGCTCCCCACTTTTGCATCTTTTAAATCATTTGCCCCGCCATTTAAACAAGGGACACCTCCCAAGGTGGCCGCCTACGTTTACATGGATTTTTTGAATGTGTTTGCTGTACTTCCTGTGTTTTTTGATAGGCCTGATTTCATGGCCATTGATGTGCATTCCCCCCTAGGACTCTTTGACTCCAAAGACTCACAATTTAGGGCGTACAACCTGTATTCGACGGTAGGCACTTCCTCTGGGAACAGAACAGTCGACCCAGCTACATGCTTCCCCCTACACCCCTTCCCCACTCTAGTGGCGGGTGACTTCAACATCCACCATCCACAATCTGACCCTTTAAGAACCATTTCGTCGAAAGAATTCTCAACTTCCAACCCGTACTTCGAACAAGCGCACGACAATGGCTTCGAACTTCACAACACCCCTGGAGCTTACACCCGGTTTCCATTTGATCACAACACGAGGCCCGGGGTTATTGACCTGGCCTTCATCAACTCACCCCTTATTCGTTTCCTGCAATCTTGGTCGACCCGCCTACCAGCAACAGGGTCTGATCACCTCCCAATCTCTATCGTGTTCATGGCACCTTTAATCAGACCACCCCCCCCCAACCCCATACTGGGACAAGACAGACTGGGCGATCGCCGCGGAAAAATTGAAAAAACTGTCGGTTCCACCAGTGCGCCCCAACCCCACCGACATCGATCTAGACAACTGGCTAGAGAGGCACATGCTAACACTCACAACACTAATCAAAGCCTGCACCCCAACCAAAAGGGTCTCCATCCACTCGCAGCCCTGGCGGGACATGACAATCACCCACCTGAGGCAAGCACACCACCGGGCCTCGAGGGTGCATATGAAAGACTCCTCAGAACAATCCTTAGAAGATCTAAGATCACACCGCAACCGGTACTTCAAGGCAATCAAAAAGGCCAAAACCAGATACTGGAAAGCATTCCTGGCTAGCGTGACACCACAGTCAGTCTGGAAAGCCAAGAAAGCGGCCATGGGAAGAGATGAGGACAGATTCCCTGACCTGCCGGATGCAAACTCCCCTAAAGAAATCAACCAAGCTCTATTAGACCACTTTTTCCCACCAAAGCCACCAACGCAATCGGTGGCCTATCCACGGTTCGACCCCGAACATCCACCATTAGCCCCCAAAGAGATCTCATCGGCCCTTCGCAGATCCTCGAACACCTCAGCCCCGGGCCCTGAGCAAATCCCGTACGGGCTCTGGAAGAAAGTCCACGCCATCAATCCGAACATACTCACATCTCTCCTTGCCCCCCTCTTGCCATACGGGCACCACCCAAAGTGCCTCAAGATGTCTACCGGGGTGGTCCTACCTAAACTGGGAAAACCAGATTACTCCACCCCAGCCTTGTTCCGAATTATCGTTCTACGCGAAACCTTCTCGAAGATACTGGAAAGGCTAGTAGCAACCTGCCTCTCCCTCATAGCCAGCGAGGTGGGGCTCCTGAATCCCCACCAGTGTGGTTCACTCGCCGGCCTTTCAACCTTTGATGCCACGGCTGCCCTCACCCAAGAAGTTAGGGCAAGGCAAAACCCCTCCAACAAAGCCTCCTCCCTGTTTCTACACATAAAGGGAGGGTTCGATAATGTTTCCTCCAACCTTCTTACAGCTAAACTCAGAGCCAAAGGGACTCCCAAGTACCAGGTAGCCTGGGTTCGTTCCTTTCTTACAGATCGCTGATGTCGCTAGTTGTTTCAGGGGGCGTACGGGGTTTTTTCTCCCGTTCAAGTAGGGACTCCCCAAGGATCACCTGTATCTCCTTTGTTATTTGTGATTTATCATTCTGAATTACATGTTTCTATACCCCGAGGGGTGATTTTTTCCTATATTGATGATTTTTCAATTACGGTTTCTACTGCTTCTTATAGGGGGAATATTAGGTATCTTGAATATTGTTTTTCTTTGCTTCAGAGCAGGGCAGCGCGGATTGGGGTCTCCTTTTCAATCCCCAAGACTGAACTTATACACTGGAGGACGCCTAAGGACAGATCTCCCATATCCAACCAACCAATAGCTCTAAATGGGTCTATTTTCACGCCCTCCGCTTCCCTACGGTGGCTGGGGTACTGGTTCACCCCCACCCTGGAAACAACCACCCACTTCACCAAACGACTCACAATGGCCTCTGGGGCCTTCTCTGCCATCAGAAGGCTTCCGTCTCCCGGGATCGGAATGCCCCCCCACATGTGCCGGAGGCTCGCCATGGGCCTCATCCTTCCTAGCCTCACGTACGGAGCCCACCTCCTGATACCAACGCTAGCCACGACGGACAAGATGTCGGTCCTGTGGAACAAGGTTATGCGATGGGTTACGAACTGCTTTAGCTCAACCCCAACGACTATTCTGGCCATTGAGGCCTGCCTCCTCCCTCTTGACTTGTTGATCATTCACCGGAGAAGGATGTCGGCACTTCGCTTAGCCTGCTCCTCGCCTGCTTACAACCCAGCGTCAGCTAGGCTCCCCCCAGACTTCCCCTCCTACACCTCCCACCCAGACAGATCCATGCATAGGAAGCTGCTCAAAGGGAGAACTCAGAACTACATACCCCTGGGCTGGCGCCAATACAAGGTGGAACAACCCATGAGGAGACACCTACCCATTGACTCGATGGCACACCTTCTGCTGCAGGCCACGAGACAAACTTTAACATTCCCACCTGCCTACCCGGCCCTGGAACCGGGGCTGGCTTTACTACCCCACATCTTGCCGGACTACAAGTCCCTCAAAGCCTCGCTGCGAAACAGACTCCTGGAAGACTGGATCCACCTGGCCCCACCCCCTCTCTGCTACCCATACAAGGCCACGCTAAAGCCACACGCCTTTATGGGCCTCGACCGCTTTACCGCTGGTCGCATACACCAAGGAAGGGCCGGGAAAAGCTACCTGGCCGCATACCACTCCTCGGACGACCCTCTGTCCTCCACCCTGTGTACCTTCTGTGAGGAGAGTGAAGAAACGTTCGCCCACGCAATACTTCAATGCTCAGCTAAAGCTGATAAGAGGACGCTCTACCTCCATGGAGTCTCTGACATCGGCCAAGGCTCGCCAAGTTGGTCCTCACTTCCTGCCATCATTGGCCGCGCCAACTACATCCGAACCACTGGCACCGGATTCCCACCACCCATGCCGCCGATTAGGCCGCTCTCACCCTCTTGCGAGGATTCACCCCCCCCCGCTGCCCTGACCTGAGTTCCATACTGCTTTTGATGAATTTTCGCATGCTTTTATGTTGAAAGTTTGTTGATTTTTTCTTTACTGTTTTGAGTGGTCACCGTTTGAGGTGCTTGCGACGGATTTGTCGTCTTTGGAGATTTGAGCTGATGGTTTCTCTTGTTTGTTTGTTTGGAATTAAGGTTTTCTTTTTGCCATAGCTTACGCTGCATGCATGTTCTTCTACCTAACAAGCAATATATGAATAAAATAAAAAAATATAAAAAAAAGAAGAAATAATGGCTTAATCTTCATCCTCCGTCTCCGCTACACCTCTGGTGATTGAAATTTATTTCCTATTCGGGATAGACTCAACACCACACCAAACTATCACCACTTTTCGGTCCACACCCTCTCCTCGGGGAGGGTGTAGGTTATCACCATCCATCCGTCTGGACTTCCAGTCCATCCCTACTGCCCTCTCCCTTTGAGGTTTACCCTCTAGGGATACCCCATCCTCTTCTTCCAGCATCTCACGATGCTGAGTACCTCCCTTACCCCGCTTTTGCTGGGCGTCGCTTAGCATCAGCACGGTCAGGTTTCCCCCTTTTTCATCTCAACAGACAGCTGGGATTACGCTTTGCGGTACACGATTACGATGGATTCCTCTATCCCTCCCCTAAAGAAACTGGGGAGTTGTGTCAGGTCTCCTCAACAGGCCACGGTCGTTTTCGCCATCCTCCTTCCTCACTCATCGCTTCAGCAGGTGGTATCCCATCCACTATAGTGACACTATCCCTCGTAGAACAAGGGACTACATGAGAGACGGGGGAAAACTGCTGGCTTTGTTTGGGGCTTGCTGGGGACCGCCTAGCAGGACACGAACATGTTTCCGACATTTGTTTTGATGGCTGGTCTACCCCTCCTCTATACTTCCTCGGTGCGATCGGCTGGCACCCTACTGCTACCACAGGCTGGCACCCTACTGCTACCCCCCCACCTTAGCTGGCACCTTACTGCTTACTATACTTCCTGCTGGTCTCGGACCAGTACCACCCCCCCCAGCTGGTACCTTACTACCACCTCTCTCTGGTCCGCACTTTGGCTGCTGGCCTCCGCACCAGGTCCGGTTTTCCAGCGGACCTCTGCGCGTTCCTGGGTCCTGCCACACACCACCCTCCTACTTTGGTCGCGCTTCTCCCTACTTTGGTTCCCTTACCCCCGTTGCCCTGGATACGTTTATCCTACTAGTGCTCGGGTCCGGTTCTGTGATGGAATATCCTTAGGTTGCGACCGGGTGACCTAGGCTGGATGGTTTATGGGTTTCCATTTGTTTGGGGTTTCTTTCTATTGTTTTGGTTGGCTCACTGTTGGGGCTTGTGATTTCCTCTATGTCGCGCGTCTGTGGAGGTTTTAGGTTCGTGTATACTGTAGCGGTTGTGGTTAGGTGGAGTTTTTTACACCGACTGGCCTTGTAGCTAGATGGTTTTTCTTCAGCCTTTCTGGGCCGGGGCAGGGGTGGAGGTTTAGGTCTACATAGCTTGCGCTGACGTGACCTGGTTCCTTAAATACTTAAATTAAAATGATTTAAAAAAAAAGAAAAAAAAAAAAAAAAGAAATAATGGCTCAATCTTGACGCCCTCCTCCTGCTTGAAGTGGCTGGGCTACTGGTTCACTCTGACCCTGAAAACGACTACGCACTTTACTAAATGACTCAACATGGCCTCAAGGGCATTCTCACCTACCAGGAGGCTAGCTCCTCCTGGTATAGGGATGCCCCCCACATGTGCAAAAGCCTCGCGATAGGCTTGATCCTCCCAATCCTTACATAAGGAGCCCCCCTCCACGTCCCAATACTGGTCACCCAGGACAAGATGTCAGTCCTGTGGAACAAAGTTATGTGATGGATCACTAATTGCTTCACCTCGACTCCCACATCCATCCAGGCCATTGAGGCCTGCCTCCCTCACCTTGACCTTCTGATCCCTCACTGTACAAGCATGGCAGCATTCAGGCTGGCCTGCTCCTCCCCTGCCTACAACCCGGCGTCAGCTAGGCCCCCCCCTGACTTCCCCTCCTACACCTCTTATCCAGACAGGGCCTCCCACTGACAGCTCTGCAGAGGGCGTACTCAAAACTACATTCCACTGGGCTGAAGCCAGAATAAGGTTGAGCAGCCTATGCGACAACACCTACCGATAGACGCACTAGCGCACCTCCTACTGCCAGTCCTACAATAGGTTAAAACATTTCCACCAGCTTATCCAGCCCTAGGGCTGGGCCTATCACCCATGCCTTCCCTCCACTCTCTATATAGGTCCCTCAAGGTACCAATACAGATGAGACTCCATGGCGACTGGCTACACCAGGTCTTACCTCCAAGATATCATCCCTACCAAGCTACAATGGGACCACATCTTTTCATGGAGCTTGACCACTTTACGGCAGGCTGAATACACTAAGCAGGGGCCGGGAAGAGCTACCTGGCTGCCTACCACTTCTGGGTGGACCCCCAGTGCACCTCGCTATGCTTCTTTTACAAGGAGGATGACGAGACGTTCCCCAATGCGATCCTCTACTGCTCTGCTAAGGCTGATAAAAGGTCGCTCTACCTTCTAGGAGTTACTGACATTGGCCCAAAGTCACCTGTCTGGTTATCACTACCTGCCATTATTGGCCTTGCCAACTACATCTGAACCTCGGGTACCAGATTTCCACCCCCTATACCGCCAATTCGGCCGCTCTCACCGCTTGATGCAGGCCTGTCTTCCTCTAGAGTTTTTTTTCCAACTTTTTTTTTTTTATCATCATCTATTTGTTGTTATTTAGTGTACAAGAACGTGCATGCAGCGGTAGCTATGGCATAAACACTCCTCATTCCTCCCCCTGCCAGGCCCGACCTTATCTCCAAGACCCTCTGGTGTGGGCCTAACCACACATCTCACCCCCAAGAAAAGCCCATACCAATCCCAAGCGAACCCAGAGGACAGGAGAAACCTAACCAAGAAACAAGCAGGAAAACGTAGGATGGTGACCATACAGGACGTCTCAAAAAAGAACTAAAGACACAAATACAAAGCAGAGATGCCACATCAACCACGCCAGATATAAGCGCTGCCAGAAGAAACCGTAGAAGTTTTCCCGGAACATGACGCAACTGTGACATGTGGGTGCCTGTAGGCATGGCCAGAGAGGGTGGAGCAAAAGGGTGCAAGTTGAGGGAGGCGGTAGCAGTAGAGTGCAAGCTGATCCAACCGCCAGAACAGGGAAGCAACTGAACACGACTTTCTCGACTCTCAGTTATAGTGTTTATGTCTTGCTAGGCAGTCCCCAGTGTAGATGGCAAGTGATTTTACCACGTCTCTCATGTAGTCCCTTGTTCTCCGAGAGATGGTATCAGTTACTGGATGGGATACCACTGCTTAAGCCAACTGTGAAGAGGTGCAAGATCAGCCCATGGGCCTGTTGAAGAGTTCTTGCGTACCGTAAACCATGTTCCCTGCCGTCTGAAGCTGGGGAAGCGAGTGGTCGCCGACCGTGTGGAGGGGCCTTGCTAAGCGAGGAAAATGGCAGGAACTGGCAGCACAAGAGGCATACCGGAACCCAGAGGAGGGAAAGCCTCGACTCGTAAGGAGGAGAGGCAGTCAGTGAGGGATGGAGGTAGATGGCCATCACTCCTAGGCTGAAGCAGTCGTGGGAGGAGAGGGTGAAGGTGGATGGTTCGTGAAGTCCAAGCGTCAAGGGTTGATTGCAAGCGCGAGGTAAATAGAGGAGACGGAGGATGTTGTCTTCCTCAGCTACTCTGCTTTGACTTATATACTTTGCTGATAAATTTTCTTGGTAATTGCACAGGGAGAAACTTTTGTTGCTTTACTGATTTAAGAGGTCACGGTTTGAGGTACTTGTGACAGATTCGTCAAGCTTGGAGATTTGAGCCGATGGTTTTCTTTTTCTTTGTTTGTTTCGAATTAAGGCTTTCTTTTTGGCATAGCTTACAATGTATGCATGTTCTTGTACCTTTTCTTCTTTATTTTTCTTCTTTTTCTTATATTATATGCTGTTTGATTAAATAGGTACAAATGCGCGCAAGCATCTCACGATATGGCGTACTAGAAAAACCTCTGTACCTCCCCCCCCTAGGAAAAACCCCATCACTCTAAGTCCCTCTGGTATGAAACCAACCGCACATCTCACCCCCAGAGTAGCCCAACCCTACCCCACAAGCGAACCCAGAAAATGAGAGAAGCCACCTAAGAGAAAAGCAGGAAGCTTAGGAAAACCTATGACATAAACTACTAACAAAAAAAAAAGCAAAAATCAAACAAACAAAAAAACCCGGTAGGCACGTTCTTCAGGTGGGCGCCGTACGTACGAGTACGACTTGTAGCCACCATAGAGGGAGGCTGGCAAAATGCCCATTCGACCGTGGGCAGACAATATGAAGGAAGTAGTGCAGTACCATTATACAGCCAGCCGAACAGCAGCAGGGACCCAGGTGTCTCATAAAAAAGTATAGAGGCAGTAAGATGCCAGCTGGGTAGCAGTTGTTTAGGGTGCAAGCCAGTATTGGTGTAGAAGGTAGTAGGATACCAGCCAGAGACCAGTAAAGAAGTCCAAGCACAATGTCATGACGGAGAGGGACGACAGATGCCACCCATATGGTGGAGGAGTAGCAGTAGTAGGGTGCCAGCCGATCCTGATAGAAAAGTGGAGTAGGAGGGGGGACCCAAATGCCAAAGCTATCGGTAACCGTTTTCGTGTCCTGCTAGGAGGTCTCCTGGTCCAATCTTGAAGAGGCCGCAGCCCAACTATAGGAAAGGGGGAGAGTCGCGAAATCGACCATGGCCTGTTGAGGAACCAGCTAGACACTCCCTGAGTAGCACTATGGGGAACTATCGTGATTGCGTATCTCAGACTGTATTCCCAGCCGTCTGCTAAGAGGAAATGAGGCATCCCGCCTGCAGCTGATGCTAAGTGAGGCGCCAGGCAAAAGTGGGGTAAGGTGAAGAGGCGACATCGTGAGATGCCACCAAGAAGAATAGGGACTTCAAGGGGTAGACCCAAGGAGGGAAAGCAGTGCAGATGATGACTAGAGGCAAAGAGAGATAGGAGTAGAGGGCCTGCACCCCCCGTCCTGAGGGGTGCAGGTTGGGAAAAGTGGTAATAGTTTCGCGGTATTGAGTAGCTCCCGATTAGGAAATAAATTTCAATCACCGGAGGTGTAGAGGAGATGGAGGATGGCACGTTCTTATACCTAACAAGTAATATATGATATAAAAAAGAAAAATTTGTTATTTGCTGTTGTAACTAGAATACTAGTAACTTCTTTTATCTTTTTAAAGATAATTGGCTAATCCAGGCTGCAGAATGGAATAATCACTACTTTGCAACATGGAGTTATCTCTTTTCCTCATTTCATCATACTCAATATAGGTTAAGTTGATCTCAGTATAGTAAGGCAGGCCCAAGTATGTTGACATGAGTCGATAAATCTGAGATATTTCCCCTGGACTCTTGGTACCATGGCCACCTCGCGAATTTCCCAATACTTTTGAATTTGTCAAGAACTCTTTTCTTTTCTCTATTTTTTTTTTTTCTACTCTCATTCAGACCTTGCGAGTACTCGAGTTAGTGGTCTTGTCGTTGTTGTGCCGGGCTGAGGTTGCTGCTGCGCAGAAACTTTACGGACCCGAGTGTACCTGCATGTATCATACCGTACAATACGCTCGATCACCACACATAGGCCCGATCACCCTCCAACATGAACAAAACCAAGCCTTTCCAACCGAGCCAAATACCTTTTCTCACTTCCGCTAAAACACAGCCTAATATTACTTGTCCAGCTGCGATTGATAGTGGGTAGGGTAAGGTAAATATCACAGCGCTAATACTGCGGCATTGGAGGAGGATGCTGTGATATGGTAGATTACTACACTAGGGCACAGGGGTGGAAAACAAGGAAAATAAAAGGCGAGTGCGGTGGTCGAAAAGACAAATGAGAAAAAATGGATATTGGTGCGTTGTTGTGGTGGGGGTGAGCCGGGGGGGCGGGGAATCTGATATCAGATTTGCGGTATATCATACGCGAGTATATGAACGGATAGAGCGTACATAACATCCCCAATCAACTGCCGATACTCTGCAAAAGTAAATCTCACTACACCGGTACCTTTGCAATGGTAAAGGGAAGGCAAAAGAAAAACAAAAAGATAAGGAGGGGCAACAATAAAAATATCAGCAAAAGGAAATCATCCCTCCCTCCCTTCCTGCAGGATAAATGCAAAATGACACAATGAAGAGAGGATTGGATTGAATGTCGCAGATTTTCCTATTCGCGAAAAAAAAGAAATGGCAAAATATGACTCTGCAAGGATCTATCTATCTAGTCCTGTCATCGATGATATCTACAAGTGCCGTATCAATTAATTCAGTCAATCTATGATACCATATCATGCCATGCCATCATTCGTCATTCAACGCACAAAAGAGATACTGCATACCAAAAATAAAAAGGAAGGGAGGGGTATCATATCATAGCACACGTGATCATCAATACAAATGCCTAACACTCCGCTGAATTGATAATGGATAATGCTCAACATGCCAGGAAAAAAGAGGGCAAACAAAAAAAGAGAGAAGGAAAATGGAGGGCTTGTCTGACTTGCTCGGCCTTTCGAACCAGGTTACCTAACCAGTGCTGGTCACCCCGCTCATTAATGACCCGTGTATACAGCCTCTTTGCAGAGAACAGCTACTTTCTGCATATTACCCCCTGGTTAGCCAATTAATCTGTAAGAGGAACCAGGCACCCGCCCGGTGTATGGATATATACCTTGAAGAACCTCCTCCACTCTAATGGGTCACCTATTGTCTTTGAAAAACTAACTTGCAATACATCCGGTGCCATCCTCCCGACTAGGATATCCCCTTTCAAATGACACTTTCGCTTGTCCAATGTCTTGACGGGTATCCAGGTCTCCGTATTATTATCATCGTAGTCGGACGGCTTGAACGCTGGCGCCGCGACCCCTAGACGATGGAGAGCACTCGCAAGGATGGGCAAGATCTGCCGGAAAGAATAGGAAGAATAAAAACGTGTCATGCGTTGTGAGGGGCAGATATCCTGGAACTTTTGGGCATTTTGGGTCTTGATATGGTCAGTACGATTTCCTGCATCTCGCAGAAGAATGTAGCACGGGAGGTTAGGGGTAAAAGGAGAAAAAATAAAAGGAAGGAAAGAAAAACTTACCAGAGACAGCGGGAGTGAGGGCTGAGGCGCAAATTGGCTCATGGTGGGATCTTCGGCCAAGCTAGCCCAGAAATCTTGAGAGCTGAAGTCCTGTGGTATCTCCAGAGGTTGTGAGGAAGACTGCCACGATCTCTCCCATTCAAAGTCAACATCGGCAATCGGAGTTTCCGGCTGCGTTGACGACAATCTGCTGAAATCGTCGCTAACGGATTGAGATACTCCTCGACTAGCTGGCACGTCGTTAAAGTTGACATGTAAGCCTTCCATCAACTGCGTTGCCAAATTCACGCTGTCAATGCAAGATCCGTCCTCCGTGAGATGAGGATTCTCTCTGAATACCTCAGCATTAGCCAATGCCTAGAGAAATCATTATTTTATTTTGAAAAAAGAAAAAGGGAAAGGAAAGAGAAAAGAAAATTATAAACGCACCGTGTAAACCACGGATGACGCCGAATTTCCTCAAATGTGAACCTCGTTAGAGGGTCCAATCTCATCATGCCTCGGAGCAGAGCTATCACAGAAAGTTAGCCCTGAAAATGGAAAATATCGACCCTAACGTTAGATCCTGCCAATGCACAAAAAGCACACTCACAAAGGACATCCGGAGAAATACTTGGCCAAGGATCGTATGTCGGGCGGCCATTGGTTCTCTTGAATTCCTCAAACTCCCAGGACAAGGGACCAGGCTCATCCCAGGGTGTGTTTCCCACCAACAGCACAAAGAGCAATACACCACTAGACCAAACATCGACCCGATCCCCCCGGTAACTCCCTATCAGCACCTATAAAAATGCATGGTTCCCCATCAGTTAACTTCGGCAGCTCAAGCCAACATGAGACGGGCAAAAGAGAGTGGTGGATAGGAACCTCCGGCGCAACATACGGAGGAGATCCGCAGACGTTTGAAGTAGACTTGTATGAGCCCTTAAAGCTAAAGACCGTGGCAAGACCAAAATCAGCAATCTTTAAATTCCCACGATCGTCAAGCAGTATATTCTCCGGTTTGATATCTACAAATCCCTGCAATTTAGTGAAGAAGATCACCTAGGCGAGAATGCCCCCCCTACCTCTATGGGCAATCCCCTGCCCATGGATATACGAGACACCAGCAACCAACTGCGTAAAGTAAAAGTGACAGATATCCTCAGCAACACCGACATCGGGTTCAATCTTGTCAAACAAATCCCCACCCGAGGCAAACTCCATCCCAATCCAAGTCCACACCTCATCCTCTCCGTAATCATAAAATTGTATGAGGTTCGGATGGTACCCACTGTGCCTATGAAGGGTGATCTCCGCCGTAATCTGTCGTGGCGTAATCTTTCCCCGCTCAATTGCGTACCGCTTGTGTATGAACTTTACCGCAAACACTTCACCAGTTTGGGGTACTCGGCCTTTCTTGACTCTAATGGGGGGTTAGTTGGTTGGCTGAATTGGGGGGAAGGAAGACTGACGAAGCATAAGCCCCGCGGCCAATGGTTTTAGAAATGATTTCAAAGGGGAGATTTTGAGGGAGGGGATCAAGTTGGGAGTGGATTGTTGCCATAGTAGCTGCTCGTACTGGTACCCAATTGCAGAGCTTGCGTTGAAGTTGAGAAAGCCGCTCACAACACGTTTTAAAGGAAGGGGGGGGGAACAGCTAAACGCGCTCTCCTGAGGTTCATAAACAAGCACTTTCTGGGAAGACGTGTTTTCTCAAGCAGGGGCAGGGATGACTCGAAAGAGTCACCCCTCAATCTTGGTTTCTTTTTTTTTTCTCCCCCATTTTTCCCCCCTTTGTTTCCTCTTCGGGGTTTATGTTTACCCAGCAAGTTGATAATACTATCTAAACGCAGGATAAAAGATTGTGCGGCGGCCGACCCTTTTCAAGGGATTATCCTTGCGGCTCTGTTTAGTTGCGTCACTGAGGCTTTTCTTTCGCGGCGGGCTTAGGGTTAGTCTACAGTACTCGGGTATGGACGAAAAAATCGGACACCTCAGGTGGCAATACAGGGATTAAGAGGATGATCGATATGGAAGCAGGGGAACAGTGATCATGTTTCCAGACATCTTAAAGCTGCAGTTGCAACAACTACTGGACAAAACACACCCGGGTGGAGCAAGTTTAAACAACTTCAGTTGACTTTTAAGGAGTGAGATTGGACTACGAATACTGCAAAAGAACTATGAAAGTAAAATATGAAAGAAAGACTAAATGGTTACGAGTTTGCAAAAGCGATAGGGGTATAGTGGGAACGATAGTAGCGAATGAATATAAATATAATAGCCAAAAAATCCTTACACAAATATAGTAGCACTTGCAGCCAGAGAAAAGAAAATAGAAATCGATAATCATACTTTGGACCTACTAGCAAGACACTCCCCCTTACTCAAACAACTAATAGCCGATTCCCCTCCTATTTCGCTATCACTCATATGCAAAATAGGAGGAAAATCGGCTATTAAGCATACAGAAATAATTCATAATAAAATCAGAAACACATACTCAGCGGGGCTGAAGTAGGATACCTAAGGTGACAATTCCCATAGAATGCTTTTTGGCTTGAACCTAAAAATACCGGGTAAGTAAAGTGTAAGCTGTAAGGACTGAAGATGTTTAACAATATGTGAAATTATAAGCCACTCAGACACTCCCTCACTTGAATAACTAAACTTGAATAGAAAAGTGGTACCTGCTCAAGTTAAAGTGAAAGTGTCTGGGTACCTTGTAGTCTCATTTATGATATAAGAGAAAAAAGGGAAAGATAAAAAAGTATACCTAACAATAGTTTACCAGGTGGTATGTCCTCCATCACTAGTAAGTAGATCTTGAACATGATCCATGAGAGAAGCTGTAAGATCAAAAATTTCATCTGCAGAGATTCAATTCCACTCTTCGTAAATGGCTGAATAGAGGTCAGGAACTGTGACAGTTGTATGTAGGTCAGGGGGCCCAGTGCATAATTCGATATTAAATGATATACTAGAATCTTTCAGTTGCTGAAATATCAGGAGAGCTTAGAGACTATGGAAGAATATAGTTGGCCATTTCCCACTCTTCAAAGGCAGAAGTGGCATATTTTGAATGATGAACCAGAGCTCTGTTATGCTAACAGTAGATATAACTAGAATGGATTATGTTCTACTCATGGAATAAGCACCACCAAGGATGAAGGTAAGGGCAAATAATCTTTTATATGTAGATTTGTCCATTGATTCGTCTTCAGTTAGCCATATCCCATATAATTAGTAGACATTTTTATATTTTTATATATTGAATCCCAGATTGTAACTGTAGTTTGCCAAGGAAACTTCAGAATCAAACAGTATTCTAAATACTCCTTACCAGAGTGACAGGTAACCCAAACTCTTTCAAATACTTCTTCTACAAGAAGGACACACTCATCTGGCCAAATTACATAAGCCTAATCAGTAATACTCGAGTTTTGAAAACAACTCTGTCCTGACTTTTCTTTTAAGCTTTGCCACCGAGAAGAGGAATGGTTTCACATGGGCTCCCTGACTATAATATCCCTCACTTGCAAAGGCCTTATAGAGGGTATAATGACTCACTTGTACTCTGGCAAGTTCGGCAACTATTGGGAGAGTAAGATGGCAATTGTAGGTGCTAGCAGTCACAGTTTGGATAAGAAGTTGCTTTACTGCAACATTGACCTTATGGGGATGGCCTCAGCCATGATAGAGGAATTACTGTATTGAACTCTGTTGATGATACACAATTCTGTGCACCATACTGAGTGGGATATTCAATTGGGTTTGGATCTTTTAGAAATGCCAATTGGCAAACTATCAGAGTATTCGAACAACTGTTTGAGTTACTTGGGATTGGTGGTTACTAATAACTAAAAATTGCCAGTTATTATCGACATTGTTGGATTGGATCTATAGGGTATTGTGATAGGAATTAGACAATACTGTTGGCTCTATTACATGTGCTTTAAAACAAATAGCTAATGTGGTGAATACAAAGTCTTGAGATGTTTCAATACTATTACTATCATAGTCAGAATCGGGACTGAAGTCAGGATTGAAGGTGATATCATTTTTAATTTTACCCGAGGCATGACTGGAGTGATTAAAGAGGAGGATATTGAAGCTTTGACCAAGCATATTGCCTACTGCAGAGGCCTTATACCTTTCGATATACTCAGTAAAACCTATTGTTTGAGTACGATCTTTGAAGTTTCCTCGGTCTGAACCAGGAGTACCTATATAAGCTACTAGTATATTCTCTAGTTCGAGCGTTTTAGAGGAGAAAATATACTTAGAGGCTATGGATTGACTAAAGAGGGATGTGCTAGGCCCATAGGTAGGCATAATAGTGGTGGTTATATAGTATTTATTTTGAATTTCTTCCACTATGCTCATATATGCTAGAAGTACACAAGTACTTTAGCAGACTCAGATATTTATCTTACTTTCACTGATATCCTAAACAGGTTTTTCTTTCTTTTCTGTATCTATTTTTATTTCTATACATCAATACATAATTGTTATATCATTCTAAATTATCCTCCGTATCTGTTACAATAACAGTCTATGAAAAAGTCACACTGAACTTTTAGCCGAGACCTTATCTCATTGGCTGAGGGCCATTTCTCACTGCCTCACACTTTATCCCTTCCCAGGCTAAGGACTTTTATTACTAATAATATATCTAAAGGCTTCTCCTTTCAAGGTCTGTAAGGGTAGGAGTATGAAGAAGCCTAGAGACCCTAACAGAAAAAGCACATCACTTGTAGGGACCAGCCACTCAATCGTTGGTTATGGCAGTGGCACTCTGTCATCTATCTTCTTGCCCTATGACTCCTCTTTACTTAAATAACCATGGTATAGCACTTCCCATACCTGCTTTCCTAATCTCGCTTTAGAGGTTACAGAAGGTACTCTTCCTAGCACATGCTACTTTCTGAATCTGTTTGTTAAGGTAGCTTTTGACCTGGGGTCAGGAAACATCAACACCTCACTTATGATATTGGTATTTACCAGAATACTAGATATAATTAAAACTGACTACATCAGTAAAAAAGAAAGTTGTGTCAGATGCGTAGGTACGACGTCAGGACAACTGGTAGCTGTCAATTGCATCTAGTTCATCCTGTAAATCTCATAGTGCTATGGACCTTCCTAGAATATCCTGTATATCTGGAGGCAATATAGACATTGCCAGTATGTCAAGTATGTCCAGTAGTAATAGGGGATATCAGGAGTGTCTGGTGGTAACTGTGGATATCAGGTGTGTCTGGTAGTAACTGGGAATGTCTGGAGCATCAAGAAGAGATCATTGAAGAAGACTTGGCAAGCTCTATTTCTGGATATAGTTAGGGTCGCTAGGAGGTCATACTAGCACAGCTAGAAGAATCGAGATCTAATACTATGCTAGCCTTTATGTAGCAGGAAAAATAAGAAACATGGTACTACTAGGAAATCGAGTTTAGGTGCAAGAAAAATAGTGGAGTGAAAAGGCTCCCAGTTCTCACTGTACAAGTAGGTAATAGTTGAGTTTGGCTGGTGGTAACTTGAACCAGGCTAGGTATAATTCCTTTCCGGGCAAATTCTTTAGCTTTTACAACGATACAACATCCTCTCTTACCTACATAATTTACTTAGTGCTGACCTTGAGACCAATTCCTACAGAGCCCTTTTAGTACAGCATACGATACTTTAGCAGATAGACGTACTTGACACTGGCTTTTCAATAGTGCGATGTATATCTGCTCGGCGCTAATATTTGTAGAGTTACAGGTTGGTGAGTCTTTGCACTGGTGAAGTTTTGACTATATTCTGACTTTGATTTCAGAGACCTACAGAATTCCTTGGTCTCAGCTGCTGATACTTTCGCATTGAGATGTGCTCGATGACAGATTTCCAATGATGTAAAGGACATCTACCTGATACAAATGTCCATGGAGGTACAGCCTGGCAGGTCTTGAGTAAGGGATTGACTAAGTGCTGACCTTGACACCTGATTATGGCAGGGACTTTCAAATGGAAGGTTGAAAGAGATTCTAGCAGGAATGATATGCTATCGAAATCATCAAATAGGCAATCTATACTTGCATTTGATAACTATGAATTCTCCAGCTAATGAGATATCTTAGCCTTTTCTGAGGTGTGAGGTATAGTTTTTGGTTGTTTTCCCTTGTTCATTATCTATTTGTCATCAACTTACCAAGACTTTCTACGAACTTTTACCAGATACTAACCTCTTGATGTCTATACCGACTAGGGGTTTTTAAAGTTAAAAGGATGATTTCTCAGTAATAAGTAAAACGAGATGTTGCATTAGGTTACTTCATAATATTACCCAATCATGTCCTCATGTTTGGAGTAGCATATTTGAATGCATCAAGGTAAATGAAGGAAAAAAGAATCAAGATTGAGATAGTACATACAGACATTGCATAGGCCCTGTTTCATCAATAAAAATCAAAGTTGAGAGATTTTTATCCCAGAATATGGATGATCACTCCTAAAGTTACGAACAATGCTTTGGGATTTTCAGCTAATTTTTTTCAATTTTATTTGTACTTCATGTATCACTCCTAAGTTTTGGTAAGGTTTGATTAAACCAAGTCCTGTAGTCATTACCAACCTCCCGACCTCGGTCTCTACCAGAAAAAAAAAGTATTGTATGGTAAGGCAAAGTAATAGTAAATTAACTGTTTTAGAGTACGCCAAGCTTACATGAAACAGCAAAGTAAACTAAGTTTTTTTTACCTTTTTAACTTTGAAAACCCCTACTCAAAGAAAAAGTATGGTATGGTAAAGTAAATTGAGAGTAAAGTAACTGTTTTTGTATGTGCCAAGCTTACATGAAACAGTCAAGTAAGCTAAAGGATTTCTACATTCTTAACTTTGAATACCACTACTATCCATAAAACCGGGGACCTTGAGGAATAAACTAACTACCAGTAGAGAGTACTGGTATCTTCCTGGTAGGGTAATAATATTATATATATAATTGGACCCCCGGTTCTATCCCCCCCCCAACCCCCTCTGGGCCTGGACCACTAGCTATAAGCGCAAACGACGTAAGATGCGCCAGAGCACCGGCACAACACAGGAAGTCCTTGATCTATGAGGGACCCGTATTTGGAGTATCATACCGTATCATAGCACATAGCATTTTGTCACGATGCTCGTGAGCACTGACCATGGTTACTCTACCAGCATCATACTTGCGTCCTGTGATACATCAAAGTAGGGTGCTCTACACAACCCACACACCCACATCCTCATCTACACTTACATAGACACACTCCACACACACGAACGCGCATGCTCGGCTGCGATGAAAGATCACAACAGCTCATTGATGGACCCAACCCAAGTATATTAATAATAACAAATTGCGCCCCGAAGTTTGTGCCTTCCATATGATGCTTGCCGCCCGTAAACTCCTAAAAATTTGCTCCCGAGAACACGATGCCCCGCCGTTCTGCATAGTAATAGGAACGAATGAGGTGAGAACTTGGGGGGAGAAAAAAAGAAAAAAAGAGAAGGAAAAAAGAAGAAAAGAAACAAGGAAAAAAGTGGAGGAGAAAATAAGATAGAATAGGATAGAATGGAAGATGGAAGAGGGGGAGGGAGTGACGCTTAGGAACTGGAGATGGTTACAGGCTGAATAGATAGAAACGATAAAATCAAAGCCAATGCAGATCCTTCAGCCCACCAACGAACCTGTGGATCCTGCTGGCAATGATATAGAGCCGGCATTTCGCTTCTTCTCTTTCCTATGGAGCGCGTCAGTTATACGTCGTATGGGGGGTGGCGTCAGCATAGAGTCACGAACTTGGCCCATCTCAAACCACACGCATTGCAAAGTGTCTTAGGACCCTTTGGACCCTTTCTCCATTCAGGGCTATCCAGGGTACCACAGTCCGTGCATACGTATTCGTCCGCAATCTTCTGTTTCTTCTTCTTCTCCGACGTATGGCGGCTCTCTTTATCGATGGGAATGGGCACTCCGGCGTCTCCGCGAATAAGTGCCGGCGATGTGTCACCAGTGCTAATACCCTTCGACCGCTCCCCCTCTCGGTATCGTAGCCCTGTCAACATCTCGATCGTATCCATATGAGTAGCATCCCCGAACCTAGCCATCTTATCGCGAATACTGTCAGCTTTTGCATGGTTCGTGGCCTCCATACGATCCAGGTTTTGCCGGGTCAGGGCTGTGTTTGACTGCGTGGGTTTCGCAGGTGGGGGCATAGGGTCAGACGAGTTAGGCGTCGTGGCCATGGGGTTATCGTTGCCTACATTGGAAGCCATGCTACTACCAACTGTTCCACTATCCGTCCGGGAAATCGTGGCATGGTGTTGTTGCCTTTGCCGTTGCTGCTGCTGATGATCCTCGAATTCCTCCTTTCTCAGCTCGCTAATCCGTTTCAGTAGCCGTTCGTTCTCGATCTTGTGCTCGAGGAAAGAGTCCAACAAAGACGCATTCCGCGTCGGATAGGGTCGTGACATCATGAAGAAGCCTTTGCATACCGACTGAATCGAGGAAGGGCTGAACTGAGGTGCTTCGCCAATGTGCGGATGTCCGTTCGTTTCAAATATCGCCCACGTTCCGTCGCTCTTCTGGAACCTGTAGAACAATCGTAATGGTTGGCCGGTAGCGATGGCGCCATTAAACTCTCGAACGAACCTTACCTCAAGGTTAGTAGCTAACTTCACTAAGCTCGTAGCGAGGGCAGCGCCGGAGACTTACAACCCCGAATCGTCTGGGTGAATGAACTCGGTGATGAATTTCCCCAACAGCTCCTCCGGGCCGAAGCCGGTTAGCGCTTTGGAAGAAGGTGAAGCGTAGACCATTTTGCCGCTCGGCGATAGAATGTGTAGAAAGTCCTGCAGCTCTTCGAGAATGCGCTGCGACCAATTCCTCCGCTTCGTGAATTCGGTCAGCGTACTGCCACCGCCGAGGTTCCCGTACTCGGTCATCATGGATGTTGGAGGGGCAGTCACAGACAGGGGGCCGAATTGATCACCACCAGTACACAGCTGGGGGTCCAGTGGCATTCCATCCTCTCCGGCCATTCCCATGGACATTATCACGGAAGGGTCGAGCAATGGGTTGTTATTTGGGTCCCCCATTAATCCCCCAGCTGACATGGCCTGTTGGGCGGCTAGGGGGGAAATCTGCATGTTCTGGAGTTGTCCATTGACACCGTTGACGAGAGGCATGCTGCCTGCGTACATGTGGGCGCTTCTCATGCTTGCGGGAACATTGTAACTTTGGGCGGGTGATGATGACGACGGGTGATTCATCATGATGGGCTTTGGCAGGCTTTAGAATATTAGAGTATAGGCCGAAGTGACAGAAGTGGTGGAGGGGGTGAAGGATTAAGAGGGAGGAGGGGGGTTGTGGTATCGAGGTCGGCAATGTCTACTAATAGTTATTTGGTAGGCGTGGGTGGAGGTAGGTAAACGATGGGAAGGAAGGAGGAGAGGAGTGGGATAAACAGGAAAAGGAAGAAGAGGAGGGAGTTAACAAGTCGATGCGGGGCAGAAGCATGGATAGGATATTGACTACCTGGCCTACATATACTGAGTGGATGAGCTGGGTGACGGAGGCACAGGACGAAGAGGGGGGGTGATGATGGAAGGAGGGAGATATGGTACTCTACAAGAAGGATAGATGAGGTAGGTGGAAAGAGAGAAGCAGCACTGGTCCAGCACACCGCGGCGTGTTGACTCGCTATTTCCAGGAGAGTATCTGGGGTGGCGTGCCCTTGCACTCTCTCTCCCTTTTATTTCTTTCACTTCACTTTTTCCTTCCCTCTCAAAAAGGATCTTGTGTTTTTCTTTTCTCCGCTTGTCTCCGTAATTTACCTCTTACTATTCTCCTCATCCTCTCTCACTCATGTGCTCAATGATTGATTGATGCGGACTGTCTCGTGTTCTTAAGTGACTAGCAACCGAAAAAAAGAGAGGAGAAGGAATAAGAGGGAGAGGGAGCGGGAGCGGGGGGAGGAGAAGACAGGCATATGGGGAGAGGGGGGATTGAATGAGTGAGGGGGTATGGTTCTCTGTCATGTCATTTTTTTTCCTCTTCCCTTTTCCCAGCACCCAATATCTCTCTCCGCAGTTATATGTCGGTTTTCCTTGTCTACAGATGCCCGTTTGGCCTTGTGCGGTAGCAGGAGTGGCATAAGAAAAATCGTTATGATACCAACCGTTGCCCTAGCCTTGACTAGCATCCTTTGTTGATTGTTGATTAATTTTTGGTGGACGGGTGAATGTGTGGCCCCGTCAGCTAAGTCAAATGATGGTTGTGAAAATATCGTGTGTAAATTGTTGGATATGAGTTGGTTGTGAATTGGCTGTGATACCGGTATGTCGCTGTGAAGCGGGAGTCCGCAGAGACTTGAGCTACTGGTACAAGTTAAGAAAACCTACAAAAAGGGAAATGTTGGGCATTGAAATTCGGTAGCGAGTTGTCCATTGTCCATCCTGTCTGAGCAGTCTAGCAAGACTTGAGGAAATTCTGATAATTTTCGAACCTGGACCGTAGCAGGTTTCACATGTTTTCTTTTGTTGGTGTTTATCGACTGCGTGCTACTGAATGATACTTTTTATGGATGGAGGACAAAGGGACAGAGGGAACTGCGGTCGGGAGTCGTCCGACCTTCCACCTGGGAATCGAATCTACAACATCGCACTGTGGTGTACTGTACATACTGACCAAATTCAGGAACATCTATCCGTGCGAGAGAGAGAGAGAACATCTAGAAGGATTTTGAACACGGCCAGCACCGCCGGTAGCATGTTCATACCGATCACCGTACTCGAAGACGGTAGATTCCTCCCATCTTTCCTTGTTCAAGATTCATTGCTGTATTTGGTTTAGGACTGACACTGCTTCCGTTACCAAAAAATCCACCCACAGGGATACTGTACTCGAGTACCTTCCACCTTGCTTGAGAGCCAGCAAGATTTATCATTTTTTCTTTCTTTTGCATGCAGCCAGCGGATAGGTCTAGAGTAAAATCAGTATCCGCACCCATACAGGAAGAAGCAGTGACGACTACTCGAGTACAGCAAACCGCTCGACATGTATGGAGCAATGGGATAAGGGAGGGGGAGGAGAGAGAAGAAAAAGAAAGGAAAGAAGGGGAGAGAGATACCGGTATGTACTCTATGGTGCTCCTACTTGTGGCCGGAATAATCACATTCAGATGTTTGCTTGGAGAATTGTATGGTATTCTGCGAGGAGACAAATGGGAGGGACCCTTGTACATTTTCGTTTTGGCCTATCAAAGAATCCGTAAATAGGAGGGGCGCCTTTTGCCGTGATTCGTGACACCAGACACTGTCACACTGCCGTTGAGAATTTGAGACCCAGCCTTGTCTCAAGCAGCGGTTCTACCGTACTCACTCAATACGGTATCGATATGATATCTTCAAGTTTATGCTGCCCCACTGCCGATAGAGTCTCTATCTCTTTCTACACTATTATTGTGATATGTAATAGAGCCGGGAAACAAACGTCGGGAGGCCTGCCATATGCTTTCCCAGTTGGTCTAATTTTTGCCCTCTTTCTTTCTAGTTAACGTAATACCGGTAATTTGAGTCTTCCTGTCGTTACTGGAGTGCCAAGACATACCACGTGCGTTGTCCGCGAGCGCGTTTCCTGGGCTCTAACTTCACCAGAGCCAGAGCAACGTCTACAATGCATTATCATAGAACAGTCCTTGCATCAAACAACCGACTAGAGCGAACAACCCTCTCACATCGTTTCCCCGGGTACATTTTCCTCAACCCCAATGTGAGTATCGGCCCCATCAGAGAACTGTTCCAAGCTATTCCTTTGACTAACAGCCTGTAAAGGTGTAAGTGCTGAATTTTTCCGGCTCATCTGCGTTCGTGTATTTGGAGGATATTGGAATACTCAGAGCTGATCTCCGCTTGTCCTAGCACGCATTGATAAGCTCGCCATCCTTGGGTACAAGTCCCTCGACCCTGCCCAGGTAATTTGTTGCTATTGGAGTGGAACTGAAAATCTACTCTTAGTGTCCGCTCATTCGACAATACTCGCAGCGAGACCATTCAGTTTCATGCACCGCTCACTTTGATTGTTGGATACAATGGTTCAGGGAAAACTGTATGCCACCAACAAGTCTTGGGGGGAGGTAGATGAACAATTATGTTGGGAAACGTCTGTTTGCTGATGAAGGGTAAACTGCAGACAATCATCGAATGCCTCAAATATGCCACCACTGGGGACTTGCCACCTAATAGCAAGGGGGGAGCATTTATCCATGATCCAAAGGTTTTTTACTTCATCCCAACCCTCCCTTGTCTATTAGTACTGATAGATTGCATTTGGAAAGATGTGTGGCGAGAAAGAGGTTCTCGCTCAGGTAAAGCTTTCGTTCAAGTCTACAAGTGATGCAAAGATGGTTTGCACCCGTTCTCTACAACTCACAGTTAAGAAGACGACTCGGCAACAAAAGACTTTGGAGGGTCAGCTACTTGTAGTTCGAAACGGCGAGAGATCTACGATAAGCTCAAGATGTGCCGAATTAGATCAGGTTATGCCACAGTATCTTGGAGTATCAAAAGCGGTATTAGAATATGTTATCTTCTGCCACCAGGATGAGAGCCTCTGGCCTTTGAGTGAACCAGCTGTACTAAAGAAGAGGTTTGATGAGATATTTGAGGCTTTAAAGTACACCAAGGCTATCGATAATATTAAAATCTTGAGGAAGAAGCAGAATGAAGAGCTGGGAAATCTCAAAATTTTGCTCGAGCAATATCGAACCGACAAGGATCGAGGTGAACGGGTAACTAGAGCGAAATCTTTCCATGAGCCTGCTTTGCACCCCTGCACAACTTGAGTTTCGCAGCTAAGAATTGTTTAGGCAAAACGCCGGTCTGATGAGCTTCATGACGAGATCGAATCGATGAGAGTTGAGGTAACGGAATTGAGTCGTCAGATATCAGAAATTGTGGCTCAACAGGCACAACTGTTTACCACTGCCAAAGGGTTTGAGGAAACTATCGCTACCTTGAATGCAAAGAAACAAGAGGCCCGCACCATGGAGACCTACATTGATGAAATTTCGCACCATCTCACTCACTTTAAGGAGTCAGATACTGAACTCGAGAGAATGCAGCACGAGTATGGGAAGCGAATGAATACCTATCAGGAGCATATTGAAGCTAAGAAAGCCAAGTGTGTCGAAGTGGACCGTGATCTTGACCGAGTTAGGAGACGTCTCGGAGAAAAACTCACGGAGGAGGGCCGGATTCAGGCCGAACAAACTGTTAGCACTTACCCTGGTGATATTTTATGGTACAACTAAGCTAATTGGTTTTAGGCCTTTGAAGCACAGCTTCTTGAGCGTGAGAAGTTGATTAAGGAAATCAGCCGGCGACATGGCATTAGAGGATTTGACAGCCAGCTTGACGATTCTCAAATTGGAGAATTCATAGACAAAGTTTCTGGGATGTCCCGTGATCAGAGCTTGACACTGGACCGTATCAAGGTACATTGTGTGCCTTGGGGCAATTCGCTTTGCGGCCTCTAATATGCCCTTTGTAGATACTGTTCGATTGCTGACTGATGCAGCGTGAAAATGCTGAGGAGATGAGAGGGGCTCAAGAGGAGCTAAATGAAATCATCAATAAACATAGGTCTCTAACTGGGCTTACAGACCACCACCTGTCTTCTGGGAGATCGGTGGACGATACGTTAGCAGCTCTACAACAAGAGTTGGACAGTATCGATGTGAATGAGGGCCAGGAAACTATTTTGAAGTCTCAGTTGCAAGATAAAGAACACCAACACGCAGCTGCAGAGCAGTCTTTCAGGAATTCTAGTTTCGATGAGAGCATTAGGGCCGAAAACTCAAAGCTCAAGGGTATGGAGGAGGAGTTGGAGAGTGTCACTACCGAACTTGCAAAGGGGACCAAGCAGGCAGATGAACGGGCCAGACTGGGATTCTTGAAGAAGGAGTTGGAAACGAGAAGGATGGCATTGGAAACTATGTGAGCTATTTGGCTGTTTTTTTCGTTGCTGGTAGTCAAAATACGTGATTACACTAACATATCGCAGGTCTGTGGCAAACAAAGAAAAGATTGACCGACTAATTGGTCAACCCTGGACTGCAGGTACTGTGGAAAGCCAGCTCCAACGGGTCTTGAGGTATTATTTTCTCGATTTATTCAACTGGATTATATTACTAACAGGCACAGCAACCAGCAGGAGGAACTTACAGAAGCCACGAGTCTTCGCGATGGTGTTAATCAGGAGTTAGGGAATATTGAGACTAGAATCAACATTGCCAAGGACGGAATTAGAACGAAGAAACTCGAGGCTTCGAGTGAGTAGGGCAAGAACTGTATTATTTTTTCTTCTACTAAAGGTTTTTAGAATGCGAGAGGGAGGTCCGAGCGGCATATGATGCGGAGGAGCAAGAGGACATTCGCCAATATCCGGGAGTTGCCGGAGAAGTGGAGAAAAACTTGACTGAGGCACGAACGTTGGTTGCCCCGACATGATGATTTCCGGTTTTTGTTTTTTGGCTAACTGTTTCACTAGGCGTTTGGAGCAAGTGGGTTTCTACAAGCAATACTTTGAGGCCGCAGTAAAAACGCTACAGGAGCATGGTTCCTGCGTTTTGTGCAGGAGAAACTTTGAGAGCGCCTTTGATAGAAAGAATTTCCAAGAATTAGTAAGTCACGGACGGGGTGGCAATAATATTCAGAATGGAACTAATCGAGATGGCCTCTAGGTTACCACACGGTTGCAATCAGTGATGACGGCAAATACAGAGGATATAATTCGTGAATTGGAAGAAGACCTAAAACACATAAAGGATGCTGCACCAAGCTTTGGCTCTTGGAAGCGCCTGACAGAGATTGAGCTCCCAAAGCTCGAGGCGGATCTTCAGAAGTTGAATCAGACCAAAGAGCTTTTTTTGGAGGAATACAATCGGGTAAGCAACTGCAGCGCCAATTAATGATGTAATGGAACTGATTGTTTACTAGCATGAGAAAAAAGTCACCGAGAAGGCGCACAAAAAGTTCGAAGTGGAATCACTGAGGGCTCCGGTGGCCGAGATTGCTAAGTACACGAGGGAAATCTCCAACTATGAAAAACAAGTTGAGGACGCCTCTCGTCTCCTGCAAGAGCTGGGCGGTTCACGCACAATTGAGGAAATGCAAAATGAGATGCAACGCTTGAATGATGGAGCCAAAGTTATCAAAAGAAGAATAAATGTGCTCATCGCGGAAAAGGAGACTACTCGCCATTCGATCACCCTTCTTGACGGCCAAGTAAGAGATCTTCGGATGAAATTTGGCGAATTGAACTTCAAGATTAGCAAGGCTGGAGATCTCGTGAAGCGGATTGAATCTCATAAGCGAGAAGCCGTCATGCATACCACTGCTGTTGAGGAGATAGAGCAGAAGATTAGGGAGCTGGCCCCCAAGATACAACGAGCAGAGGCCAAAGTCCAAATGATACAGGATGATGGGGCAGGGAAGGAAAACCGACACCAACGGGATGCGATGAAACTCGCCGAGAGTGACATGCAATTGAAAAGGACTCAACATGGTATTGGCAATTACCTTAACCGTGGAGGGCCAGAGCAGTTAAATCGGTGCCGCCATCAAGTGCAAACATTGCAGGCCGAGGTCAAAAAGTATGAGGCCGAAGTCACGAGTATCCGGGTTGAAGTGAACAATCTCGAAATCGAAGAGGGGACTGCAACGTCGACTGAGCGGAGTATCCACGAGAACCTCCGATTCCGGAAGAACAAGAGGGATTTGGAGAAGCTGAATGTGGAAATCCGGGAGTTGGAGGGTAAAAACGCCGATGCCGAACGACATCGTTTCCAGAAGAATGCCGAGATGCTTTCTGATAAACATATGAGACTATCAACTGAGAAATCGGCAAAGGCGGGAGAAATGAGGTCTAAGGACAAGCAACTCGAACAGCTCATTGCCGACTACCAAACTGACTATGCGGATGCGAAGCAGAAGTATAAGGAAACGTTGGCCAAGGTCCAAACTACGACGGGAGCTACTAACGATCTTGCAAAATACGGTGCAGCGTTGGATAAGTATGCTTTGGCTCTAAGTTCTCCGGTGAATTTACTAATACTCATTAGGGCTGTTATGAGGTATCACAGTTTGAAAATGGAGGAGATAAATCGCATCATTGAGGAACTATGGAAATCCACCTACCGGGGGACTGACGTTGATACAATCCTCATACGGTCTGATAACGAGAACGCCAAGGGCAACCGTTCTTACAACTATAGGGTAGCCTGCATCTCTAATTCCCGGGTAGATGGCTGACGTGCGGCGTAGGTCTGCATGGTAAAGCAAGACGCCGAAATGGACATGCGAGGACGTTGTAGCGCTGGTCAAAAGGTTCTGGCGAGTATCATTATCCGCCTAGCACTAGCCGAGTGCTTTGGCATAAACTGCGGTGTGAGTCCTTTCTCGCCATCTCCGCCTTCTGAATAGAATTGAACATCCATTAACGCCCCCTAGCTCATCGCCCTCGACGAACCGACTACAAACCTTGACAGTGACAACATCAGATCGCTGGCCAAGAGTCTGCATGAGATAATCCAGACTCGTCAAGCGCAGTCTAACTTCCAATTGATTGTGACCCCCCTTGTCATATATAAGGTTGTTAGGCCGAGCTAACGATATCCGGGGAATAAAAAGGTCATCACCCACGACGAAGACTTTTTGAAAGAAATGCAGTGCCAGGATTACTGTGATCATTATTATCGAGTTTCTAGGAATGATAGGCAGAAGTCTATCATTGAGAGGCAATCTATTGCGGAGGTTATTTGATTTGTGTTTTTCTGTCTGGGGGGCTTTGTAATGGTAACAGTATTATGAGGTTGTTTAAAACGTGATTGGGGGTCAGTATGGCGGCTGTCGAGTGTAACATGCGTGTGGGGGATTGGTTGTGTGGTTCGGGAGTGGAATTGCTTAAGAAAACTGCTGTTAGTTTCGGAAAAGTTCATGAAGCGCTATTTGTAAATTTTGGGTCAATTGCATGCGGGATGGGTACAACAACGGGCTTGCAAATGGCCCAAGAGGACGAGATTATACATAATACCGATGCGCTACGATGTTCTAGGAACCCGTGCGCTATTTCACTATTATTCGTCGTTATAGTCTTGACGGAATAAACGTAAAGATCGAGGAGGTGAAACGATAAAAAGAAGAGGTGAATAAGGATGTCCGAGCAATGGGAGCTGTGCGAGGGAATGTATCGCATCAATGGGGACTGATTTCTTCTTTCCGATCGCTCTCATCAGAGAATCTAGGGCTGGGATAACCCGCTCAAGCCAGTGGATTGGGCTCCTAATTCTAAGGAGGTGGGACGAGCTTTCGGTCCTCGACAGCGGAATATCACTACTAAGTCTGCTAAGTCTAGTGATTATACAAGTGCCCCTGAAAAAGTGAGTAGACACTCGGTTCCAACACAACAACAACCCCGCGATCGCTACCCCGCATATTTGCACAAAATGCCACAAAACAATGATGGAAAGCGATGAGAGAGCACAAAATTAGAGTGCACCGAGGTCATCCAGCTCCAGGCTGAGGGATACTCATATCCTCAAATTGCCAACCATATGATGATCTCAAAGGCAACTGTTGATAAAATCATGCAGAAATGGAGAGTGACAAAGACAGTAAAAAAGTGGAACTCGTTGTGGAAGATCACAAAAAGTCAGCTTCCACAAGCTCCGACCGCTGAATAGGATAGTAGAGAACAATTCCTGATCAACTATGGCTAAAATTACCAATCAGTCCCAGCTCAATTGCCATCCTGACAGGATTAAGAAAGTGCTTCACAAACTGGACTTCCACCTATGAAACCTCAGTCACAAGCCCTTTTTGAATTCTACAGCATAATGGAAATGGTTGTTTTGTTGTCGGCAAAGGTACCATTGAACTGTGGAGGACAGGTGCAAAAAGTTGTATTCTGATGAGCTGAAGGTAGAGATTGAGGTAGGTGGGGGATATGAGCGGGTTTGGAGAAAGCCTGAAACTGAGCTCTAAGATCAGTATCTTCAGGCAACCTTCAAAGAAGAACAGATATCTACAATGTTTTGGGCTGCCATAGGACATGGCTAGCAGAGCCAGCTTGTTCATATCAGGCTGAGGCCACCTGTAGAGTATTGCTGTCTCAATGACAGGGGTGTGATGGATTCTGAATAATACTGCCTAGAGGTATTGTTGCCTGGCTTTCTACCTCTGTGGGAAGAAGCAAGAGGGTTGGCAGAAGGATTCTCACTTGTTGAGGATGGCTCTAAGGTCCATATTTCAGCACATAGTTGTGAGCTTAAATTGAAGAATCACATCATATGCTTAGACTGGCCTGGCTACAGCCCTGATCTGAACACCAGTAAGAATCTTAGGCAGATCCTCAAATGATAACTAAAGATCTAATTCCGAACACCACAGTGAGGACCTAGAGGTATAGCGGAGCTAGTTCAGGCAGCTCAGGAGAAATGGAATAAAATTGAGCAGGAGAAGATAGATAGGTTTATTGATTTCATGCCAATACGGGTACTGCTAGTAATTCATCGTCATGGGAGTCATTCAGGATGGTGATATAAGGTTCACTTTTTTATTTTATTATATCTTTTGCTTTTAACCTTTTTAGTCTACTGGTTTTTGTGTCATGTTCAATTTTCATAATAGTAATAGTCTTTTTTAGGAAGTGCCAAGGGTTGCCTCTACTCACTTCTTTGGGGGCACTTGTAACAGGACCAAATTGTATATTCAACAGGAAAGAATATAATGAAGATATTAAACTGTTCTGAGAGGTCATCCTCAGCCTCTGCTACACCTCCGGTGATTGAAATTTATTTCCTATTTGGTATAGACTCAACACCACACCAAACTATCACCACTTTCCGGTCTGCACCCTCCACTTGGGGGGGGTGTAGGCTATCTCTACCCATCCTTTTGGACTTCGAGTCCATCTTTTCATCCCCTTCTGTGGGGGTCTACCCCCCTGGGATGCTCTATCCGTTTCACTGGCATCTCATGATATCCAGAAACCTCATTACCCCACTTTTGCTGTAGCTGCGCTTAGCATCACCATGGTCGGCTACAACCCTTTCTTCATTTTGGCAGATGGCTGGAATTACGGTTTGCAGGATGCAATTATGATGGATTCCTGTATCCCTCCTCCTAAAGAAACTGGGGGAGTTGTGTCAAGTCTCCTCAACAGGCTATGGTTGATTTCGCCACCCTCCTTCCTCATCCATGGCTACAGCTGGTGGTATTCCTTCCACTATAGTGACACTATCTCTCTGAGAACAAGGGAATACATGAGAGACGTGGTAAATCAGCCGGCTCTGTTTGGGGCTTGTTGGAGGCCGCCTAGTAGGACACGAACATGATACCGACAGCCTCTTTGTCGTTTAGGGACAGTTGCCTTCCATCTACACTCCTCACAGCTGCGATTGGCTGGCATCCTACTGCTACACCACCCCTTGGCTGGCACCCTACTGCTACCAGATAGCTTGCATCTTACTGCCGTCTTTACTCTTTGCGTGCTTTACGCGTACCCCTTCACCCAAGCTGGCACCTTACTGCTACTCTGGCTGGCACCCTACTGCTGTCCCCATTCTGCTGGAGTTACTTCTGGCACCCATCAGCCCCCAGCTAGCACCTTACTGGTACTACCCTTCAGGGTTTGTGAGTGGCGATGCCCCTCCTGCCAAACACTTCTTCCTCCAAGTGACAAGGCCGATACCTGCCTCCATACTTCTTTGTGAGCCCACGCCGGGCGAGGCATTACCACCCTGACTTTACTTTTGGGCTAGTCATCCCTATAGGAGGTGCATGCTGGGATATTAATTGGTTTCTTTTGTGCCTTCGGGCCGAGATTTCCAGGGGGGTTTTTCCTGATGTTTCCTGCTTGCTTCTTGCTAGGCTTCTCTTACTCTCAAGGTTCGCTTGCGAGGTAGGGATGGGCCTAGCTGGGGGCGAGATGTGCGGTTGGCTCAATACTAGAGGGGCTTGGGATGGACAGCTTTTACCTGGCGGGGGGAGGGATGTTTGAAATTAAGGATTTTCTTTTTGCAGTAGCTCATACTGCATGCACGTTCTTGTACCCTAATCAAGTAATATATGATATAAAAAAGAAAAAAAGAAAGAAAAAAAGTAGAAACTGTTCTGAGAGGTCATCCTCTGTCTCTGCTACACCTCTGGTGATGGAAATTTATTTCCTAAGCAGGATATACTCAACACCACACTGAACTATCACCACATTTTCCTGCCTGCATCCTCCACTAAGGGGTGTAGGCCATCACCACTCTTCCTTCTGGCCTTCGTGTCTGTCTTTCCATCCCTTTCCCTCAGGGTCTGTCCCCCTGGGATGCTCTATCCTCCCCTCTGGCATCTCATGATGTCCAGAAACCTCTTTACCCCGCTTTTGCTCTAGCCTCGCTTAGCAGCAGCAAGGTCAGCTACAAACCACATACCCTCCATTTTCCTATACAGAGATTCCTGTTAAATAAATCACTTTAAACACTTTCCCCAATTTTCAGATCAAAATTCCCACTATTACCCCCTTCTTGGCACACATCTTTGATTTTACCCCTATTTTTACCCCTGAAAACCATATCTCCTGACACCACCATAACAGTTTTTGAGCTCCTGCTCTGAGATTTTGACAGGACTTTCCTGGAGCTATTCCAGATATCCTGTTAAAATTTCAGCTAAGTTTCTTTTCTTTTCCTTGTTCTACTCTTATTTGTTTTATTTTTCTTCTTGTTTGTTTGTGTTTTGTTCTGTTGCCTTCTTTACCTTTTGTTTCCTTTGGTTGCTCTGCCAACTCTTATCTACTTTCCTTATCATTCCCTCACTACTCCTCTTAGTAAAAAGGACTTAGAGAAAAATTTCGCATTTTTGAAGCACTCATGCCTATTCATCATACCCACCACAGGACTACCTCCATTCAAATTCCCTTGACTGGTAGCAGTAGTCCTTTGAACTCTACTCTAGGATCTGATCCCCATACCCCACCTGGCACAAATCCCCCCATGCCTGATCTTACTATTCCACCACAGAAGACTCACTCCAGGGACAGATATCATAACCTTCCTTCCTCATCTTCTAACTTCTTGCAAGATATCTGTACTTCTACTCCCCCTCCCCCTACCTCTGCCCAAAGACCACCTCCCTCTGCTTCTGCCTCCTCTGACATGGACTATACCTTTTCCTTTCCCCCTGCCCCTAATACTTCAACATCTAAACTTCCTTGCTTGGAACAATTTCTACATCACTTGGTAGAACAGATTAGGGATGTCCAGCCTGCCTACCCTCAACCTCAACAGGAATTCCTCTCTCAGCTTCTTACTAACATTAGCAGCTACTCTAACATTGTCCTACCAGTTATACCTCCTCAAATCCCTTCTGACATAGAATCTAGACTGACTAAACAGGAAAAAACACTTGAACATATACTAACCACCTTAGATAAACTCACTACTCCTGCTCTTGTATCAAGACATGACCCACTGACTACTCCCACCACCACTACCCCTATCCTCCAACCTACTAAAAAGACTTGGGCTAACATTGTTGAACAGGCAACCCTATCTACACCTACTGCTTCTACTACCAAAGCCTTAAAAAAGCGCCCAGAACCCATCCCAGAGCCTGAGAGGACCCTGATCCTCAAGCCAAGCAGTCCTCCTACCAACTTTAACCCCCTCCTGATCAGAGAGTCCATCAATACTGCCTTGGTTAATGCCAAACTGAATATTTCTATTGTTCTTGTTAGACTTTCAGTCAACAACAACATAGTAATTGAGGTGAAGCATGGTCACACTGCAGCTGAGCTCAAAGAGAAAGAAAGTGTGTGGAGTCACCTGGTGCCTGGCCTACAAGAGGTTATTGTTAGGGAAAGATGGTATAAGCTTGTTGCCCATTCTGTTTCTACTGACTTGATTGTGGCAGACAGTGAGGAGAAGCAGATGGAGGCATTCCAGGAAGACATAGAGTCCTACAACCATGAGATTCAGCTTGCTGCCCCTCCAAGATGGCTGACAAAACCTGAGTCCAGAGTAGGAAAGTTGCACTCCTCCCTTGTTCTTTCCTTTAAAACTCAAAGAGAATTGAAGCATGCACTGAGAAACAGACTGGTGATAGCAGGAACAGCTGTGAAAACTTCAGAATTTGTTGACATCAGACCTACCACCCAGTGCAGAAACTGTCAGAGGTTTGGCCACCACCAGAGAACATGCAGGCACCCTACTATATGTCAAGTCTGTGCTGGTCCACATTCTACAAACCTACACCAATGCTCAACTTGCAAGACTACCAAGGAATGTTCCCATACCCAGTTCAAGTGTGCTAACTGTGAGGGCTCTCATAAAGCTACTGACCAAAGGTGTGAAGTTTACAGAAACTTGGTCAAAAAACCTGAACAACCTACCACAGACAATCCTACACATTCCTTATGAAAGGCACACCAATCTCTATTATCCAGCACAACTGTGCAAAGACCTATGAAGTATTGACCACACTCCTTGAATATGCTAATGGCAAAGCAGATATTGTTCTTGTTCAAGAGCCCTGGCTGGCTCATGATGGTTCTGCTTATACACACCCCTCTTTCACTTCAATTTTACCTGATACTACTAATAATGAGAGACCTAGGACAGCTGCATATATCAGCAAATCCAGACTTGATATTCTTTGCACTTGCAGATCTGACCTTCTTCCTCACCTTGATGGTGATGTACTTCCACTTCAAATTCTTGCAGGAAAAGAGAAGTTTACCCTCTGGAATATTTACAATGAAAGGAAAAAGCTGACCCCTGACTCTAGACCACTCTATACCATGGACAGAACTCTACACCTCCTGCACATTCCTCAACACTCTATTCTCTGTGGTGACTTCAATGCCCACCATAGCTTGTGGAATTCAGCTGTTCAACAACAGATCAGAGGTGATGTCCTGGTAGAATGGTTTAGATCTAATAACTGTGACATAGTCAATCAACCTGATATCCCCACCTACAACTTCAGACAAGGCTCAGGCACTTCAGTACTAGACCTCACACTAGCAACACAGGATATATTTAACAGACTAGTGGATTGGGCAGTGGATGAGGATGCCCACACAGGCAGTGACCATGAGGTGGTAAGGTTCACTTTTGTATTGAATACTGACTCCTTGATTCCCAGTCCCATGAGCAATAAATACAACTGGAACAGAGCAGATTGGAACTCATTTCATACAACTCTGCAATCTCTTATGACTGAGTCTTCCCCTACCTTCTACTCATACTTGACATGTGGTACTGCTTACTCTTTAGATCAGGCTGCTCTGATTCTGAGAGATTCAATCTTACATTCCCTCAACCTACATGTTCCTCTCAGCAGACCTTGTGCCAGATCTAAAAGGTGGTGGAATGAAGAACTTACAACTTTGAGAAAGGAAATGGCCAAAAAGCACAGGAAGTGGAAAGCTAGCAGGATGGAGACTGATCATACTGACTACAAAAGATGCAGAAACACATACTTTCAAGCAATCAGAGATACCAAAGCTAACTGTTGGCAGAACTTTCTCAACTCTGCCAAAGGTCAAGATATCTTCACTGCAGTTAAGTATACCAGACCAACACAGTGCCTGAAAACTCCTATTCTCTATCTTGATAAACAGTGTGCTACTGACTTTGACAGCAAGTGCAACATGTTCATGCATAGCATGTTCCCAGATCCTCCAACCTCCTACACAAATTACAACATCCAAGATACAGAGATAGAGAAGTGCTTCCCTTGGCCTGATGTTACTGACTCTGAGGTGAAGGATGCAATCTACAACTCTGATCCCCACAAAGCACCTGGTCCTGATGGTATCAACTTCCTCTGCCTTAGACAAGTATACCTGGCAATCCCCACTCCTCTAACAGATTTGTTCAAGTCACTACTGAAGATAGGCTATCATCCTCACTGCTGGAGAGAGGCAACAGGGGCAATAATCAGGAAGCCCAGCAAACCAGACTACTCAATTCCTAAAGCTTATAGACCAGTTTCATTGCTAAATTGTCTAGGAAAGATTGCAGAAAAGATTATGGCCAAAAGACTTGCTTACATGGCTGAAACCCAGGGACTTCTACACAATGAACAGATGGGTGGCAGGCCAGGAAGGAGTGCAATTGATGCAGTTATGTCTTTGGTTCATGACATCCAGCAGGCTAAGTGTAATGGTAAAGTACTCTCTGCCCTGTTTATTGATGTTAAAGGTGCTTTTGACCATGTGTCCAGAACACAGCTACTCTTGATTCTACAATCATTAGGTTTCCCACCAGCAGTACTTTCCTGGACAGATACTTTCCTCACAGACAGACAACTTGGTCTTGCATTTGATGGCCAAAGACAACCATTACAACAAATCAATGCTGGAATTCCTCAAGGCTCTCCCATTTCACCAATCCTCTTTCTCTTCTACCTGACCAATCTTTTCAAAGACTTGAAGCCAAGTTTACTCACTCCTCAGCTGAGATCCCCCTCCTTCATTGATGATGTTGCACTTATTGTCACAGGACCTTCTGAAGAGGCCAACTCCAAAGCATTGGAGAGGGCAGCTAAGAAGGCCTGGAGCTGGGCAGCTGACAATGTGGTAGTTTTTGATGGCCCCAAGACTGAGCTCATGCACTTCCACCACAAAACCTCTCAGTATACTGCCAATACTCCTGTCACCTTACCCAATGGCACAGTTATCTACCCCACTCAACATCTCAGATGGCTAGGTATCTGGCTGGACAGAAAACTCTCCTTCAACTACCATGTTCAACAGAAAGCAGCAGCAGCAACCAGGGCACTCAATATGATCTCCAGACTTTCCAACTCAGAATGGGGCCTGTCAGCAGCAGCAATGAGGCAATTATACTACACTTACATTACCCCTATAGCTGACTTTGGAGCAGAAGTTTGGTGGAAAGGGCAAATTGGATTAGCTAACAGGTTGGAGAAGGTGCAGGCTGAAGCTAACAGGAGAATTCTAGGAGCATTTAGAACTTCTCCTACTGCTGCACTTGAGATTGAAGCATCAACCATTCCTGTTCCACTCAGACTTGACAGACTTTGCAAAAGATATGCTTACAGAGTGTTACAGATGCCCTCAGATCACCCAGTTAGACAAAGAACACCCTCTACCTATCCATCAACAAGCCTGTCAACCAATCTTGGATTTTCAGCATTCTCTTCTGCCAGCTCAGATTCAGAAGATTCCTTTTCTACACCTCCAAGGACAACAAGCAACTATTCCTTTAACCCACAATCTGAACCATATGGGAAGGTCCAGGTAGAATGGAGGTCTTCATGTTCTGAACAAGCTAAGTTTCCCACACAGTTGATTAGAGTTTTAAATTCACTAAGTAACTGTCTGCCAGTAGGATGTGAAGTTGAAAAATGCCAACTATACCTTCAGCCACCCTGGCATGTCAACTTTCCTACACTCCAAACCAGACTCCACATCTCTATTAGCCCTGAAGACAAAGCTACAACATCCATACAACATTCCTCCCTCTTCAACAGCATCCAAAACACAAACAACCTTATCTTGTACACAGATGGCAGTGAATTGCAGAATGGAAGAGTAGGAGCAGGAGTGGTTATGATGCATGGGGGAAGGATTGTGGGCAGGTGGACTGTTGGACTAGGCATGGGAATGAAGGTTTATGATGGGGAATTGGCAGGTATTGCCAGAGCACTCACAGAAGCTAGCAAGACCAGCCTATCTTTCAAGCACATCTGGATCTTCACAGACAACCAAGCAGCTATCAGGAACTCTTTCAAACTCTCACCACACCCAGGACAACAAATTTCACTGCAGATTCAGAAACTCACCAAGGACCTATTGGACTCAGACCTGGACTTACAACTTCATCTGCACTGGGTGCCAGGACATACTGGTATACAAGGGAATGATGAAGCTGACAGACTGGCAAAACAAGCAGCTGAGTATCCCCAACCATCACAGGACAGTTACCTCTCACTGACAAAACTCAAGACACAGATCAAGAAGTCTGCTCTTCTAGCCTGGCACCAATACTGGACTCAACTGCCAGATGCTAGAAAGGGTAAGCACTTTAGGTCTATTCACTTCCATCTGCCAACTCTTAGTCCTGCACCACACTTCTTCTCTCTCACCAAACACCAACATGCTACTGTTACACAACTCAGACTGGGTCATGGTTATTTCAAGTCCTATCTTAGCAGAGTGGATGAGAACATCAGCAATACCTGTACCTGTGACAAGAGACAACCAGCACCACATACACCAGAGCACATCCTCCTATACTGCAGCAAATATAAACAACACAGACACATTCTCAGACAAGTTGCTCAACATTTCCACCTACCAGATGTGCTTGGGTCTAAGGCTGGCTTGCTAGCTGTAGGGAAGTTTATGGGAATAAGTTGGGCAGGGACTAGAAAGGACTACTTGGGGGCAGTGGCTAGAGATGAGTGCTCTGGCAATAGTAGGAGAGGAGAGGAGGAAGATGAATAGGAAGAGGAGGGGGATGTGGGAGTGCAAGGATGGGAAGAGATGGAGAAGGAGAGATGGGAGGAATGGAGGATGGCAGGGAGGAGTGAGGAGGAATAGGGTGGATATGGCAAGAGGCCCAGTGAAAAGATGACACAGAGATTTAGGAGATGGAATCAGGGACCAGTAGTGTGAGGTACTACAATCATGTACTTTCTCAGCTTCATAGCCTTTGGCTCTATAAGCTTAATGATTTATAATAATAATAATAATAATGTGTCTCTCTAGCCAGTCACCTTGGTCGAGGTCGGTTGGGTGGAGGCGTGGTGGTGGAAATGTCAAGCCTTTCATTCTTTCTGAAGCAACTGTCCAGTCTGTCTTGTCCCAATATGGACTAGGAGGTGGTGTTTTCAGAAGAGATGCTGTGAATATGATTGAGATCGGGAGGTGGTCTGACCCTGTTGCTGGTAGGCGGGTCGACCAGGAGTGTAGAAAGCGGGGAAGGAGGGTGTTGGTGAAGGCCAGGTCCATAACCACTGGTCTTGTGTCTTGATCGAATGGGAACCTGGTGTAAGCTCCCTGAGTGTTGCAGAGCTCGAAGCGGCTATCTTGTGCTTGTTCAAAGTAGGGATTGGACGTGCAGAATTCCTTTGAGGAGATGGTCCTCATGGGATCAGATTACGGGTGGTGGATATTGAAGTCCCCAGCCACGAGTGTCGGAAAGGGGTTTTGCGGGAAAGATACAGCCAGGCTGACTGTTCTGTTCCCAGAGGAAGTGCCGACCGTTGAGTACACGTTGTAGACCCTAAATCTAGAGTGATTTGTGTCAAAAAGCCCTGAAGGGGAAAAAATATCAAGTGCCATATAATCTGGCCTATCAAAAAAACAAAGTAGTACTGAAAACGCATTCAAAAATTCCGCGTAAACGTAGGTGGCCACCTTGGGGGGAGTGCCTTGTTTAAATGGAGGAGCAAATGATTTGAAAGAAGCACAAATAGGAAACCTGTTGCAGTAAATGGGGGGGTCTTGCAGCAGTATAATTTGTAGGGGAGCTTTCAGACTGTGAAAGCTATTAAACAATGAAAGAAATACATTCCGGCTTCCCAGACAGTTATGTTGAACAAAGAAAGGTTGTTTAAGGGAGGGTGGGGGAGGCGGCCCTAAGGGCGAGGTGCAGGTGGAGTCCTCCACCTTTAGGCACCTGTAATGGGGTCTTCGGAGGAGAACGCATCAGCCCATGTGGGGGGAGGCCGACTCGTCTGGGTATCGGTGCCTTAAAAAGGCTCATCGGGAGGGCGCGGGAGGTTGACTGGCGTGGAGTCTCTTCCACACAGGTGTCAATTTGTTTGCCCTTTCCCTTGTGTGTGGCAGGTCTTGAGTTGTCTTCATCGGTATCCATTCCTGCTTCTTCTTGTTGAGGGAGGAGGTCGTCTTTGGTTGGGGGTTTGGGCCGCGAGGGGTAGTCGTTGTTGGTTGTGGAGTGGTCCCCAGAGCAGTTGGGGCACTACAGCGGCGAGGCCAGGCAGCAAGCAGCCACAGCCTTCAGGTGGCCTTCCTTTGGGCACATCGGGTTTGTGCACCTGTAAGCCGATCAGGGGTGGGGTCCAGAGCAGAGTGGGCAAACTGAGGTGGTTTCTTCACACATTGGTGAGGGGTGTCCAAATTTCCAGCACTTCCGGCATTACATATAGCGACTCTTCAAGTGGCATATGTCGACTTTGCGTAGCTCGGAATACAGGTAAATGGTCTTTCCTATCTTCACAACGTCAGCAGGGGGGACCTAGATGACGATGGAGGTAGAATTTTTGGTTGCCCTTATTTCAAGGTTTGGTTGGAGATATCTCGCGGAGAAGATTGTCACTCCTGTCAAGTTTAGAATTGAGTTTCCCCGCTCGGAGCGGGGATCCTCCTGGTCCTGCAGGAGGAAGGACATTGGTAGGCCTTGTATGGCAAGTTGGACCTCATTGGGAGCCGGTCTGAACGGCCTAAAAGGATTGCCCCCAACATGGAACGCCTTGTTGAACCTTGCTGCCAGCACATCATAGTATGGGGAGTAGGCGGTAGCCGGAGTCTGCAGGGAACGGGTTGTTAGACGGAGGGCACCTCTGGCATTGACAGAGGCGCTGAAGCATAGCGGGTATGGGCAGTTCACCTCTTTGAGTCCTTGGGTGGCGATGTCTGGGGCTGTTGCAGCTATCCTAAGTGCATCCTGATGGGGGAGTGGAGTCTCTCGGGGTAAGAAGAACCTTCTGTCGGCTGCTGGTAGGGGGGGCGGTCCCTTGAATGCGTGGCCCGGATTCCTTGACCCTGCGACTTGGGCTGCCGAGACAGAGGCTTTCTCTTCACCTTTTGTTTTTTTAGACTTTCTTCCCCCAATCTGCTCCTGTAGGGTGGCAGCCTGGGTATAGGTTAACGGCTTGGTTTTGGTCTTGCTAAGATCCTTGTTGAGAGATGGTTCTAGATGACCAGGGGTGAAGGAGTAGGAGTCGTATTTCCCTTCGCGGAAGGCCTGGGCCTCCCAGGACCACGTGTTTTTGACTGCATAGGCATTTGGGTCACCATACCACTTGTCGGTGGCGGTGTCGTAACGAGGTATATCAGAGTCAAAGTCAGTCATTGGGTTGGCTGTTGCAGCCGCTGGGGCTGAGGGGTTTTTACCGGCACGATGTTGTTGTTGTTGTTTTCTTGTCTGGGTCTGATGAGGAGTTGGGGCAGACTTGGCCGAAAGTGAGGCTGCCACTCGAGATGACAGATCAGCTACGGTGGCTTGGATGGAGGCGAGTGAGGGGCCGGCGTTGGGCTGGGCTTGTTGTGAGGGGACTGTGAGCTTGCTCTCTATGGAGCCAATTCGTGTATGGAGGGCGGCTATTCCCTCTACGGCTGTCATGATTAGGGGTAGAATAGATGGCTCACCCGCTGTCAGGCTTCTGAGATCTGCGGCACAGAGTCGGGGGAAGATGTCTCTGTTTGTGGCAAGGTTGGAGGTGGTGTGGTTGTACATTTCCCTGAGGAGAGGGAGGTTTGGGTCGAGGGGGCCAACCGAGGAGGACCGTGTCAGGTCTATAGGGGGGGAGGAGTGGATTTGGACAGCAGGGGCCAGGGCAGGGGCAGTTGGGACTTGGGCAGTCCTTCCTGCATAGGGGTGAGAGCGGTCGGATATGCGGGATTCAGGGCGCGAGGCCCTGCCAGTGTTGTGAGTCATAGCCAAGGCTGTGAGTCAGATGAGGGGTTTGGTCGCTTATAAATTGAAGCCTAAGGGAAGGGCCGAAATTGGTGTGTCATGCTGGTTGCCACTCAAAAACATGAAGTTTAGGGATGACCGAATGAGGTAATTTTTCAACCGAGAGGTGAATAGAGGGCGCGGAGCGCAATGTTCCTTTACTTATTTTTTCTTTTTTTTTCTCTTTTTTTTCTTTATTTCTTTTCTTTTTAAATCTTGTTTTATTTAGTATTAAGGAACCAGGTCACGTGAGCGCAAGCTATGTAGACCTAAACCTCCACCCCTGCTCCGGCCCAGAAAGGTTGAAAAAAAACTGTCTAACTACAAGGCCAGTTGGTATAAAAAACTCCTCCTAATCACCACCGCTACAGTATACACGAACCAAAAACCTGCACAGAGGCGCGACATGTGAGAAATCCCAAACCCCAGCAGTGAACCAACCAAAACAACAGAAAGAAACCCCAAACTAATGAAAGCCCATAAACCGAACCCTTAGGAACACCATAATGGCCTAAGCTAGGCAGATATACTGAGGTCGCTATCATCGAACCGGTCCCGAGCACTAATAGGATAGATATACCCAGGGCAACAGGGGCAAGGGAACCAAAGTAGGGAGAAGCCCGGCTGAAGTAGGAGGAAGGTGTGTGGCAGGACCCAAGAACCCCCAGAGGTCCCCCAGAAAACAGGACCTGGTGGGGAGGCCAGCAGCCAGTGTGCTGACCAGAGAGAAGTGGTAGTAAGCTACCAGCTTGGGGGGGTGGTACTGGTCCGAGACCAGCAGGAAGTGTAGAAGGCAGCAAGGTGCCAGCTAAGGTGGGGGGGTAGTAGTAGGGTGCCAGCCTGTGATAGCAGTAGGGTGCCAGCGGATCGCACCGAGAAAGTGTAGAGGAAGGGTTGACCCGGGTGTTAACACAACCACAGGAATCGTGTTCTGGTCTTGCTAGGCGGCCTGCAGCAAGCCCCCAAGAAAGCCAGCAGTTTTACCACATCTCTCATGTAGTCCCTTGTTCTACGAGAGATAGTGTCACTATAGTGGATAGGATACCACCTGCTGAAGCGATGAAGAGGGAAGGAGGGTGGCGAAATCGACCGTATCCTATCGAGGAGACCTGACACAACTCCTGCAGTTTCTTTAGGAGGAGGGCTTCAGGAATCCATCACAATGGCGTACCGCAAACCGTAGTCCCAGCCGTCTATTGTGATGGAATGAGGGAAACCCGACGGTGCTGAAGCTAAGCGAAGCCTAGCAAAAGTGGGGTAAGGGAGGTACCCAGCATCGTGAGATACTGGAAGAAGAGGGTAGGGTATCCCCAGAGGGTAAACCTCAAAGGGAGAGGGCAGTAGAGATGGACTCGAAGTCCAGACGGATGAATGGTGATAGCCCAAACCCCCCCCAAGGGGAGGGTGTAGACCGAAAAGTGGTGATAGTTTGGTGTGGTGTTGAGTTTATCCCAAATAGGAAATAAATTTCAATCACCAGAGGTGTAGCTGAGATGGAGGATGGCGTGTTTCTTTGCTTATTTTTTTAACTTTTTTTTTTTAAATCATTTTTTATTTAGTATTAAGGAACAAGGTCACGTCAGCGCAAGCTATGTAGACTTAACCTCCACCCCTGCCCCGGCTCGGAAAGGATGAAGAAAAACCGTCTAACTACAAGGCCAGTTGGTGTAAAAAACTCCACCAAACCAGTACCGCTACAGTATACACGAACCCAAAACCTCCACAGACGCGCGACATAAGAGAAATCCCAAAACCCCAACAGTGAACCAACCAATACGAGAGAAAGAAAGCCCAAACCATGAAAAACCATAAACCGAACCCTAAGGAACACCATAATGGCCTAAGCTAGTCAGATATACTGATGTCGCTATCGTAGAACCGGTCCTTTGCACTAAACGCGTGAATATACCCTACGTCTAATAGACTTGGCAACAGGGGCAAAGGAAACAAAAGCAAGAGAAACCCAACTGAAGCAGGAGGAAGGCTTATGGTAGGGCCCAAGAACCCCCAGAAGTCCGCCGGAAAACTAGACCAGGTGGGGAGGCCAGCAGCCAAGGTGCTGATCAGTAAGAGGTGGTAGTAAAGTACCAGCTGGGGGGGGTGGTACTGGTCCGCGACCAGCATTCTTATTATTATTATTATAAATCATTAAGCTTATAGAGCCAAAGGCTATGAAGCTGAGAAAGTACATGATTGTAGTGCCTCACACTACTGGTCCCTGATTCCATCTCCTAAATCTCTGTGTCATCTTTTCACTGGGCCTCTTGCCATTTCCATCCTATTCCTCCTCTCTCCTCTCTGCCATCCTCCATTCCTCCTATCTCTCATTCTCCATCTCTTCCCATCCTTGCACTCTCACATCCCCCTCCTCTTCCCATTCATCTTCCTCCTCCCCTCTCCTACTATTGCCAGAGCACTCATCTCCAGCCACTGCCCCCAAGTAGTCCTTTCTAGTCCCTGCCCAACTTATTCCCACAAACTTCCCTACAGCTAGCAAGCCAGCCTTAGACCCAAGCACATCTGGTAGGTGGAAATGTTGAGCAACTTGTCTGAGAATGTGTCTGTGTTGTTGATATTTGCTGCAGTATAGGAGGATGTGCTCTGGTGTATGTGGTGCTGGTTGTCTCTTGTCACAGGTACAGGTATTGCTGATGTTCTCATCCACTCTACTAAGATAGGACTTGAAATAACCATGACCCAGTCTGAGTTGTGTAACAGTAGCAAGTTGGTGTTTGGTGAGAGAGAAGAAGTGTGGTGCAGGACTAAGAGTTGGCAGATGGAAGTGAATAGACCTAAAGTGCTTACCCTTTCTAGCATCTGGCAGTTGAGTCCAGTATTGGTGCCAGGCTAGAAGAGCAGACTTCTTGATCTGTGTCTTGAGTTTTGTCAGTGAGAGGTAACTGTCCTGTGATGGTTGGGGATACTCAGCTGCTTGTTTTGCCAGTCTGTCAGCTTCATCATTCCCTTGTATACCAGTATGTCCTGGTACCCAGTGCAGATGAAGTTGTAAGTCCAGGTCTGAGTCCAATAGGTCCTTGGTGAGTTTCTGAATCTGCAGTGAAATTTGTTGTCCTGGGTGTGGTGAGAGTTTGAAAGAGTTCCTGATAGCTGCTTGGTTGTCTGTGAAGATCCAGATGTGCTTGAAAGATAGGCTGGTCTTGCTAGCTTCTGTGAGTGCTCTGGCAATACCTGCCAATTCCCCATCATAAACCTTCATTCCCATGCCTAGTCCAACAGTCCACCTGCCCACAATCCTTCCCCCATGCATCATAACCACTCCTGCTCCTACTCTTCCATTCTGCAATTCACTGCCATCAGTGTACAAGATAAGGTTGTTTGTGTTTTGGATGCTGTTGAAGAGGGAGGAATGTTGTATGGATGTTGTAGCTTTGTCTTCAGGGCTAATAGAGATGTGGAGTCTGGTTTGGAGTGTAGGAAAGTTGACATGCCAGGGTGGCTGAAGGTATAGTTGGCATTTTTCAACTTCACATCCTACTGGCAGATAGTTACTTAGTGAATTTAAAACTCTAATCAACTGTGTGGGAAACTTAGCTTGTTCAGAACATGAAGACCTCCATTCTACCTTGACCTTCCCATATGGTTCAGATTGTGGGTTAAAGGAATAGTTGCTTGTTGTCCTTGGAGGTGTAGAAAAGGAATCTTCTGAATCTGAGCTGGCAGAAGAGAATGCTGAAAATCCAAGATTGGTTGACAGGCTTGTTGATGGATAGGTAGAGGGTGTTCTTTGTCTAACTGGGTGATCTGAGGGCATCTGTAACACTCTGTAAGCATATCTTTTGCAAAGTCTGTCAAGTCTGAGTGGAACAGGAATGGTTGATGCTTCAATCTCAAGTGCAGCAGTAGGAGAAGTTCTAAATGCTCCTAGAATTCTCCTGTTAGCTTCAGCCTGCACCTTCTCCAACCTGTTAGCTAATCCAATTTGCCCTTTCCACCAAACTTCTGCTCCAAAGTCAGCTATAGGGGTAATGTAAGTGTAGTATAATTGCCTCATTGCTGCTGCTGACAGGCCCCATTCTGAGTTGGAAAGTCTGGAGATCATATTGAGTGCCCTGGTTGCTGCTGCTGCTTTCTGTTGAACATGGTAGTTGAATGAGAGTTTTCTGTCCAGCCAGATACCTAGCCATCTGAGATGTTGAGTGGGGTAGATAACAGTCCCATTGGGTAAGGTGACAGGAGTATTGGCAGTGTACTGAGAGGTTTTGTTGTGGAAGTGCATGAGCTCAGTCTTGGGGTCATCAAAAACTACCACATTGTCAGCTGCCCAGCTCCAGGCCTTCTTAGCTGCCCTCTCCAATGCTCTGGAGTTGGCCTCTTCAGAAGGTCCTGTGACAATAAGTGCAACATCATCAATGAAGGAGGGGGATCTCAGCTGAGGTGTGAGTAAACTTGGCTTCAAGTCTTTGAAAAGATTGGTCAGGTAGAAGAGAAAGAGGATTGGTGAAATGGGAGAGCCTTGAGGAATTCCAGCATTGATTTGTTGTAATGGTTGTCTTTGGCCATCAAATGCAAGACCAAGTTGTCTGTCTGTGAGGAAAGTATCTGTCCAGGAAAGTACTGCTGGTGGGAAACCTAATGATTGTAGAATCAAGAGTAGCTGTGTTCTGGACACATGGTCAAAAGCACCTTTAACATCAATAAACAGGGCAGAGAGTACTTTACCATTACACTTAGCCTGCTGGATGTCATGAACTAAAGACATAACTGCATCAATTGCACTCCTTCCTGGCCTGCCACCCATCTGTTCATTGTGTAGAAGTCCCTGTGTCTCAGCCATGTAAGCAAGTCTTTTGGCAATAATCTTTTCTGCAATCTTTCCTAGACAATTTAGTAATGAAACTGGTCTGTAAGCTTTAGGAATTGAGTAGTCTGGTTTGCTGGGCTTCCTGATTATTGCACCTGTTGCCTCTCTTCAGCTCCGCGACCAGCAGGAAGTGTAGATGGCAGTAAGGTGCCAGCTAAGGTGAGGGGGTAGCAGTAGGGTGCCAGCCTGTGGTAGCAGGAGGGTGCCAGCCGATCGCACCGAGGAAGTATAGAGGAGGGGTAGACCCAGGTGCCAAAACAACTGTCGAAATCGTGTTCGTGTCTTGCTAGGCGGCCTCTAGCAAGCCCCAGCAAAGCTAGCAGTTTTACCGCGTCTCTCATGTAGTCCCTTGTTCTACGAGAGATAGTGTCACTATGGTGGATGGGATACCACCTGCTGAAGCGATGAGTGAGGAACGCGAATGGTGAAATTGACCGTAGCCTGTTGAGGAAACCCGACACAACTCCGCAGTTTCTTTAGGGGAGGGATACAGGAGTCCATCGTAATCGCGTACCGCAAACCGTGGTCCCAGCCGTCTGATGTGATGAAAAGAAGGGAAACCCGACCGCGCTGATGCCAAGCAAGGCCTGGCAAAAGCGGGGTAATGGAGGTACCCAGCATCGTGAGATGCTGGAAGAAGAGGATGGGGTATCCGTAGAGGGTAAACCTCAAAGGGAGAGGGCAGTAGAGATGGACTCGAAGTCCAAAAGGATGAATGGTGATAGCCGACACCCCCCACTAGGAGAGGGTGCAGACCGAAATGTGGTGATAGTTTGGTGTGTTGTTGAGTTTATCCCGAATAGGAAATAAATTTCAATCACCGGAGGCGTAGCGGAGACGGAGGATAGTGTTTCTTTACTTACTTTTTTTTTTATTTTTATTTTATTTTTTATATCCTATATTACTTGTTAGGTACAAGAACGTGCATGCAGCGTAAGCTATGGCAAAAAGAAAACCTTAATTCCAAACAAACAAACAAAAGAAACCATCGGCACAAATCTCCAAAATGACAAATTAGTCACAAGCACCTCCAACGGTGACTACTCAAACCAGTAAAGAAACATATAAAATCTCCTAGCAAAACCAGCATAAAAGAAATTTCATAAACCAAGTATATAAATCAAAGCGGGGCAGCAGAGGAGGGAGTACCCTCCTTTGGGGGCGAAAGTGGCCTAATTGGTGGCATAGGTAGGGAGAAAACGGTACCCGTGGTACAGATGTAGTTGGCGAGGCCAAGTATGGCAGGAAGTGAGGACCAAACAGGCGAGCCATGGCCGATTTCAGAGACTCCATGGAGGTAGAGTGACCTTTTATCAGCTTTGGCAGAGCAGTGGAGGATTGCGTGGGCGAACGTTTCGTCGACCTCCTCACAGAAGGTGCAAAGGGGGGAGGAACCTTGATCGTCCGAGGAGTGGTGTGCAGCGAGATAGCTCTTTCCAGATCGTCCCTGGTGTATCCGCCCAGCTGTGAAGTGATCGAGCCCCATGAAGGGGTGGGGTCTAAGTGTGGGTTTGTACTGGTAGTACCGTGGGGGTGGAGCAAGGTGTATCCAGTCGGCCAGCAGTCTTCCCCTAAGGGAGGCTTTGAGGGATTTGTAGCAGGAGTTCGTCGGTGGCATCAGCGTTAGCCCCGGTTCTAGGGTTGGGTAGGCAGCAGGGAGGGGCGTGTCCCCCTGAATCACAGGCAGGAGCAGGTGTGCTAGTGCGTCTACTGGTAGATGTCTCCTCATGGGTTGTTCAGCCTTATACTGGTTCCAACCCAGCGGGATATAGTTCTGTTTCCTGCCACTCAGGAGCCTTCGATTCTGGGCCCTGGTTTCGTGCGAGGTGTATGAGGGGAAGTCTGGGGGGAGCCTGGCCGACGCCGGGTTGTAGGCAGGGGAGGCGCAGGCTAGTCACAGTGCAGCCATCCTTCTCTTGTGGGGAATGAGTAGACTGAGGGGCGGGAGGCATGCCTCGATAGCGAGGATGGTAATGGGGGTAGAGGTGAAGCAGTTTGTCACCCAGCGCATCACCCGGTTCCACAGGACAGACATCATGTCCATGGTGGCCAGCGTGGGTGCGAGGAGATCAGCCCCATAGGTGAGGATCGGCAGGATGAGGCCCATAGCCAACCTGCGGCACATGTGAGGGGGGATTCCAATCCCTGGAGGAGCGAGCCTTCTGATGGCTGCAAATGGGCCCGAGGCTAGTGTGAGTCTTTTGGTGAAGTGGGTTGTTGTCTCCAGTGTTGGGGTGAACCAGTATCCTAGCCACCAGAGGCAGGAAGAAGGAGAGAAGACCGAGCCGTTGAGGGATATGGGTTGGTTAGAGACCGGGGATCAGTCTTTAGGCGTTCTCCAGTGTATCAGTTCTGTCTTGGGGATGGAAAAGGAAACTCCAATCCGTGCTGCCCTACTCTGAAGCAAAGAAAAACAATATTGAAGATACCTAATATTCCCTCTGTAAGAAGCAGTAGAAACCGTAATTGAAAAATCATCAACACAGGAAAAAATCACCCCTCGGGGTATAGAAACATGCAATTCAGAAACATAAATCACAAATAACAAAGGGGAAACAGGAGAGCCTAGGGGCATGCCGACTTGCAAAGGGGCGAACACACCTGGCGCTCCTTGAAACAATAAACGACAAGAACGGTCTGTGAGAAAGGATCGGACCCAGGCTACAACGTATTTGGGAATGCCCTTGGCCCTGAGCTTTGCTGTCAAGAGATTGGAGGAAACATTATGGAAGCCCCCCTTTATGTCTAGGAACAAGGAGGAGGCTTTGGAGGAAGGGTTTTGCCGCGCCTTAACTTCCTGAACTAGGGCAGTCGTTGCGTCGAAGGTCGCAAGGCCAGCAAGTGAGCCGCATTGGTTTGGGTTGAGCAGCCCTACTTCTCGGGCAATGAGGGAGAGTCGGGTGGCCACTACTCTTTCTATAATTTTCGAAAACGTCTCGAGTAGTACAAAGATCCTAAATGAGGTGGGGGTGGAGTAGTCTGGTTTGCCTGGCTTTGGTAGGACGATTCCGTTGGCCATCTTGAGGCTCTTTGGGTGGTCTCCATAGGCAAGAAGTGGGGCGAGTAGAGATGTGAGGAGGGACGGGTTTAATGCATGTACTTTTTTCCAGACCCTGTATGGGACCTGGTCTGGGCCAGGGGCCGATGTGTTGGAAGATCTCGCAAGAGCAGAGGAAACTTCCTCAGGCGCGAGTGGAGGGTGTTCGGGGTCGAAGCGTGGGTAGGCAACTGACTGTGAGGGGGGTTTGGGCGTGAAGAAGTGGGCCAGCAGAGCCTCGTTAATCTGTGATGGGGAGCTTGCGCCAGGGAGGTCTGGGAACCGCCCTTCGTCTCTTCCCATGGCGGGCTTCTTGGCTTTCCAGACCGTCTGTGGCGTGACTGCGGCTAGGAAGTCTTTCCAGTAGTTTGCTTTGGCTTTCTTAATCGCCTTGAAGTATCGGTTCCGGTGGGTCTTTAGTTCGTCCAGGGACGTTGGGGTGGGCTCTTTCCGGTGCGAACGCGAGGCACTGTGGTGGGCTTGTCTTAGGTGTGTTATCTCCATACTCCACCAAGGTTTAGAGTGGATCGAGACCTTCTTAGTCGGGGTGCATGATTTGAGGAGGGTAGTAAGGGTGTGCATGTGCCTTTCTAGCCAGTTGTCTAGATCGAGGTCGGTGGGGTGGGGGCGCGGTGGGGGGAATTCCAATTCCTTCAA
>JACCEG010000021.1:184715-224162 GCA_014065205.1 Tuber brumale
TTGTCCCCAACCGGGAACGCCTTATTGAACCTTGCTGCGAGGGCATCGTAGTAGGGGGAGTAGGCTGTTGCAGGCGTTTGGAGCGAGCGGGCGGTAAGTGTGAGGGCACCTCGGGCGTTGACCAAGGCGCTGAAGCATAGGGGGTGTGGGCAGTTCACTTCCCTGAGGACTTGTGCGGCTATATCCGGGGCTGTTGCTGCTATCCTTAGTGCGTCAGCGTGGGGTAGGGGGGTCTCTCTGGGCGCGAACAGTCTTCTGCCGGCCGCTGGTAGGGGGGGTGGCCCTCTGACTGAGGGGCCCTCATCCCTAGACGCTGCGACTTGGGCGGCTGAGGCAGAAGCTGTAGCTCCTTCCTTCGTCCTTTTGGACTTCCTTCCCCCAGTCTGCTCCTGCGGGGCTGCAGCCTGGGCATAGGTTGATGGGTTGGGTTTTGCCTTTCTGAGGGCTTTGTTGAGAGATGGCTCTAGATGTCCAGGGGTAAAGGAGTAGGCACTGTACTTCCCTTCGCGGAAGGCCTGGGCCTCCCGGGAGCGTGGGTATTTGACAGAGTAGGCTTTCGGATCACCGTACCACTTATCGGTGGAGGTGTCGTAGCGCGGGATGTCTGAGTCGAAATCGTCTGAGGTGCTGTTGGCTGGGACTGCGGGGGTGGTGGAGCTCTTGGCCTGTTGTTTGGCTTGTTTCCCCATCTGGGGCTGTTGCGGGGCCATAACTGGCTTAGCAGAAAGGGAGGCCGCCACTCGAGATGAGAGGTCGGCCACAGTGGCTTAGATAAAGGCGAGAGAAGGGCCTGTACTGGCATGAACATGTTGTGACGGGGGGGCAGGGGTTTACAACTTGGTTTCTAGGAAGCCGATTCGGGAGTGGAGAGCTGCAATGACTTCAAGAGCAGCCATGAGTAGGGGGAGGATCGACGCCTCTCCTGCCGAAAGGCTCCTGAGATCTGCGTCCCAGAGACTGGGGAAGACGTCTCTGTTGGTGGCCAGGTTGGACGTGGTATGGTTGTACATCTCCCTAAGGAGGGGAAGGTTTGGATCGAGGGGGACTACAGAGGAGGACCTCAAGGCAGCCTGGGGAGGGGAAGAGTGTATTGGGGCAGCTGGTGCCAGTTGGGGTGCAGTGGGGACTTGGGCTGTCCTCCCAGCATAGGGGTGTGAGCGGTCTGAGGTGCGGGACTCTGGGCGCGAGGCCCTGCCAGTGTTGTGAGTCATAGCAAAGGATGTGAGTCAGGTGAGGGGTGTTTTCGCTTATAAAGTGAAGCCTAAGCGAGAGGCGAAAATTGGTGTGTCGAGCTGGTTGCCACCCAAAAACCTGGAGTTTAGGGATGACCGAATGCGGTAATTTTTCAAGCGAGAGGTGAATAGAGGGCGCGGAGCGCGGTGTTTCTTTACTTATTATTATTATTATTATATATCAATGTCTCGCTTACGGAGCCTGACGCTATGAAGTGGCACTAACATAAAATTTATCAAGGCAACATACATGCCCGTCCAAAAGTCCTGTCCCCTAAATGGTAGTGTGGACTTTTGTGTGGGCACCCGGGGGCAAACCACAAACAACAACTAGTAAAGATATCCTCCTATCCGCCTGAAGCCTAACAAATAAAGGAAATACAAGTAATTGAAACCTAAGCTGCCATGTTCTTCCTATCAGTTGCTGCCTGGTTTGCGTGTAGGTAGGTGGGACACTCCGTGGCGGTAGCCTGGCGGTTGTTGCCGCAGTTGAGACAAAGAATAGTGGTATGAAGGCATGGCTTGCCCTTGGTAGGGCAGTCAGATCTGCCGCAAGTGTGAAGGTGAGCAGGGTGCTCACGGGAACAGATAGCGTAGTGGGGGCTCTTGGTGCATTGGGAAGGGTAGTGACTAAACTCTAAGCATCTGGAGCATTGGGTGTCCGGACCAAAGGAGAGGTAACGTTTGACTTTGAATTTCCTGCCAAGAAGTCAGAGGCCTCTGCTGAGGGCTTTTTCTGCGGGGTCTTTGCCAGCAATCGTGAGGACCATAGCTGAAGCTGCTTTGTCCTTTCATTGGCCTTCAGTAGTGAGCCATCTGGGGGGACGGGGGAGGTGGGTTCCAGGGTTGAAAGTCTCAATTTCTACCTGGACAGTGGTGAAAGGTGAGGTAGTGGGGATGCGGTGAATGATGACCTTATGCGAGGCTTCATCCTTCCTAAGGCCACTGGCAGCAGGGACAGTGGATCTGATAGCTTCCTCAATAGCAAAACGATGATTGTTGAGTACTGTAGAGGCAGGTGTGTTATCATTGGTAATGCGGAGGACGTGGTGGTTTGGAGTAAACTCAATAGTAGAGACAAGCTGTTTTTTGATGGCTGTATTGACAGCATCATGAATGGCAAGGTGGTTGGTGTCATTAGGGAGTGGTGTTCCATCTCTTTCTATGACAATAGTACGGTCGCGTTTTGTCAAAAGGGGAGTTGATGGAACTTTGTTTGGTGGCGTGGTTGTAGGCTTGGTGGGGACTGGCTGGGCCACTTTCTGGGCCCACGTTTGTGCAAATGGTTGCACTAGTAGGGGGGTAGGCAGGGTGGTGGTCGCTGTGGGTGGCTGTTGTTGTTGGGCTTGTAGAGTTGTAACAAGTGTGGTCAGGGTAGCAATTTGGTCTTTGAGCTCTTGAATATCTTCTATGTGCCGCTTCTGAACTACCAACAGGTGCTCTTCAAGATGCTGTTGCCATATTGCTCCTTGGTTATGTTTGTCAATGGCATCCAGTATTACTGAATCAAGGAATTCCAGGGTGAGTTCTTCTGGTTCAGAATCATGAGCAGGAGTGTTGGTGGTGCTGCCAACAGTGTGGACACGGGAGGCAGAGCCTTCACCCATGTCGGTGTCTGCGGGAGAGGAGTGTTGTTGGGGGCAGGTTTGTGGGTTGAAAGGGGTGGCCAGGGGGTTTGCAACACCCTTGCCTTTTCCTCTGCCTCTGGGGGCCATCAGAGGAGATGGTCGTAGGAATCAGTTGATAAAGGTAGATAAAACAAATAATAGAGGATGATTTGTTGTTGAAAAGTCTTAAAGAATGTTGGGGGAAGGGGTGAGAAATGGTTGTTGACCAATCAGGTGAGTGCGCGGCAAAAGATTTGGTGTGGTTTTTTCTTTGGCCGTGGTTGTAACGGCAACGGAGTCTATTGTTTCTTTACTAATTTGAGTGGTCGCCGTTGGAGGTGCTTGTGACAGATTCGTCAATTTGGAGATTTGTGCAGATGGTTTCCTTAGTTTGTTTGTTTGGAATTAAGGTTTTCTTTTTGCCATAGCTTACGCTGCATGCACGTTCTTGTACCTAACAAGCAATATATGATATAAAAAATGAAAAAAAGTGAAAAAATGAAAAAGCAATATTAAATAATAAACCATTCTCCGTCTCTGCGACACCTCCCGTGATTGAAAGTTATTGCCTAATTGGGATAAACTCAACACCACACCAGACTATCACCACTTTTTTAGTCCGCACTCGCCACTTAAGGGGGGTGTAGGCCATCACTATTTATTATTCTGGACCTCGGGTCCATCTATACTGCCCTCTCCCTTTGAGGTTTACCCACTGGGGATACCCTATCCTCTTCTTCCACCATGTCATGTTGCTTGCTACCTCCCTTACCCCGCTTTTACTAGGCCTCGCTTAGCATCAGCGTGGTCGGGCTTCACTCTTTTTATCACAACAGACGGCTGGGATTACAGTTTGAGGTACGCAATTACCATCGATTCCTGAATCTCTCCTCCTAAAGAAACTAGGGCAGTTGTGTCTGGTCTCCTCAACCGGCTGCACTCAATTCCGCCAACCTCCTTCCATGCTCCTTGCTTCAGAAGGTGGTATCCCATCCACTATACTAACACGATCTCTCGTAGAACACGGGAATACATGTGAGATGTGGTAAAACAGCTGGCTTTGTTGGGGGCGGGCTGGAGGCCGCCTAGCAAGACGCCAACACAATTCCGACAGTTGTTTTGACGCTTAGGTCTACTCCACCTCCACACTTTATCGGTGCGATCGGCTCGCACCCTACTGCTACCCCCCCACCTTCGCTGGCACCTTACTGCCTTCTACACTCCCAGCTAGTCTTGGACCAGTACTACCTCCCACAGCTGGTACCTTACTACAACCTCTTCCTAGTCAGCACTTCGGCTGCTGGCCTTCCCACCCTGTCTGGTTTTCTGACGGACCTCGGCGGGTTATTTGGCCCTGCCACACCCCTTCCTCCTACTTGGTTGGGTTTCCCTTGCTTTTGTTTCCCTTGCCCCTGTTGCCAAACATATTATGCGTAGACTAAATTGGCCTCTTTAGTGCCCAGGGCTGGTTCTATGATAGCGAACTCCGTATATCTGACTAGCTTAGGTCACATGGTGTTTCTAAAGGTTCGGTTTATGGGGTTTTATTAGTTGGTGTTTCTTTCTGTTGTTTTAGTTGGTGAACTGTGGGGGTTTTGGGATTTCTCGCATGTTCCGCGTCTGTGGAGGTGATTGGTTCGTGTATACTGTAACGGTTGTGGTTTGGAGGAGGCTTTTCCAACGCCTATTACTTTTTATTTATTTTATTTATTTCCTTTTTAATCTGTTTTTATTTAGTATTAAGGAACAAGGTCACATCAGCTCAAGCTATGTAGACCTAAATCTCCTCCCCTGCCCCGGCTCAGAAAGGCTGGAGAAAAACGGTCTAACTCGAAGGGCAGTCGGTGTAAAAAACTCCCCCTAACCACAACCGCTACAGTATACAGGAACCCAAAACTCTACACAGATGCGCAATATAAGAGAAATCCGAAATCCCGAACAGTGAACCAACCAAAACCAAAACATCAGAAAGAAACCCAAACTAATGAAAACCCATAAACCATCCATCCTAGGTCACGCGGACGCAAGCTAAGGATCTTCCATCACAGGACCAGACCCGGGCACTAGAAAGGATAGATATACCCTGGGCAGCGGGGGTAAAGGAACCAAAAGTAGGGAAAAACCAAACCGAAGCGGAGGGGAGGCATCTGGCAGCGCCCAAGAACCCATAGAGGTCCACCGGAAATAAAGACCTGGTGGGGAGGCCAGCAGTCGAGGTGCTGACCAGGAAGAGGTGGTAGTAAGGTACCAGCTGGGGGGGAACTCCGTTACTGTTACCACCACAGCGAAAGAAAAAACTACACCTAATTTCTTACCGAGCTTTCAGCTCATTGGTTGACAACTATTTCTCACCGCGTTACCCTTTCACTTTAAAGACTATTCAACCACAAATCATCCGCCGTCATTTGTGTTTTATCACCTTTATCAACGTAGTCCAATTTCCCAACCCTCTGATGTCTAATAGACGTAGGGGCAGAGGGAGGGGTAGTGCAAACCCCTTTGCAGCCCCCTTCAACCCAGCCATCCCATGTCCCAACCCAGACTCACCTGAGGACACATGCATAGAGGAAGACCCAGGCTCCCCAGTCCAGACTGTGCCTGCTCCTGCCTCTACCACTCTTACAGAAGACTATCTTTCTATCCATACATTTTCCCCCAGGTTTTTGGCTGTAGGCATCTCAAACACCAAACTTGGCGTTACACTTTGCACCCAACACCTTGAAGAAGCCTTCCAGGCCCTGCAGGAACACCTCATGGTGGTTCAAAACTGCCGTATTACAGATATCCAAACACTTCAAGACAAAGTTGTGCACCTCACCTCTCAGTTTGAACACCTGCAGTACCAACTCCTCCACCAACAGCCCCCTCCACTGCAACAAACCACCTGACCCTCTCTTCCACCACAACAAACCTGCGACCAAAAAGCAGCAAGAGCAGTCCCAGCGAAACACTCTACCACTCCACCAGCCAAAACTTCCACCACAGCTGTTTTGACTAAACGCGACCGTACTATTGTCATTGAAAGAGATGGCTCCATCCTACCTGATACCGCCAACCCCCTCACAATTCGCGATGGAATCAAAAATGCAATTAAGAAACCTCTTATTGCAAGAATCGAGTTCACTACCAACCACCACGTCCTCTTCCTCACCAATGATAATGCACCTGCTACCTGTGTCCTCAAAGCACATCGTTCTGCCATTGCGGAAGGAATCAGGGTCACCATCCCAGCAGCCATTGGCCTCAGAAAAGACGAAATCTGGTACAAGGTCATCCTCCATGGCGCCTCCTCTTCCTCCACCTTCTCCACCATGCAGTCTGAAATTGAAGCATTCAACCCAGGCCCCTACCGCCCACGCCCTCCTAGATAGCTCACCACCCCAGCCCAACGTCAGGACAAAGAAGCATCAGCTATGGTCCTCACTATTGCCGGCAAAGACTCCACAGACAAAGTCCTCAGCAGAGGCCTCTCACTACGTGGGAAGAAGTTCAAAGTGCCACGCTGCTGGTCCGTTGGTCCTGACACCCAATGCACCAAATGCCTGGCCTTTGGCCACCACCCCTCTCTGTGTACCGGCACCCAACATTTCAGCATCTGCTCCATGGAACAACCAGCACATCTCCACACTTGCTGCAGATAAGATTGTCCTACCAAGGGCAACGCATGGTTGCACACCAGTATCAAATGCCGCAACTGTGGTGACCCTCAGCAGGCGAATTCTAAGGATTGTCCCACATACCTCAAAGCACAAGAAGCGGCAACGGAGAGAAGGAACAGGGCTGTCTATGGATATTACTTTTGTTTCCTATATTTGTTAGGCATCAGGCGGCTTGGAGGATCTGTTTTAGCTATTATGGCTCATGACCTGGCCCAAACGAACGTTGCTACCTTTCCATATGAGATGGAACATCTAATCAGCGCTGTTGTGTGGTGTATTTTAGTATGTTAGTTAACTTCATAGCCACTGCGGCTCCATAAGCGTAATGAGATATAATAATAATAATAATAACCAGCTGGGGGGACGGAACTGATACACTGGAGGACGCCTAAGGACAGGTCCCCAATCTCCAACCAACCAATAGCTCTTAACGGCTCTGTTTTTTCACCTTCATCCTCCTAAAGGTGGCTGGGATACTGGTTCACCCCAACATTGGAAACAACTACACACTTCACTAAACGTCTCACAATGGCCTCGGGGGCCTTTTCTGCTATCAGGAGGCTTGCGCCCCCTGGGATTGGGATGCCCCCCCACATGTGCCGAAGGCTCGCCATGGGCCTCATCCTTCCTATCCTCAAGTATGGAGCAGAACTCCTAATACCGACGCTCGCCACGATGGACAAGATGTCGGTCCTCTGGAACAAAGTCATGAGATGGGTAACCAATTGCTTCAACTCAACCCCAACGACCATTCTGGCCATTGAGGCCTGCCTCCCCCCACTGGACCTGTTGGTCACCCACCGGAGAAGGATGTCGGCGCTACGGTTAGCCTGCTCCTCCCCTGCCTACAACCCGGCGGCAACAAGGCTTCCCCCAGAATTCCCCTCTTACACCACCCACCCGGACAGACTCGTGCATAGAGAGCTGCTTGGAGGGAGAACCCAGAACTACATCCCTCTTGGCTGGCGCCAGTATAAGGCTGAACAGCCCATGAGGAGACACCTGCCTATCGACTCCCTGGCGCACCTCCAGCTACCGGCTATGAGACAGACCACAACGTTCCCCCCTGCCTACCCAGCCCTGGAGCCAGGAATGACTCCGATACCTCCCACCACAACGAACTACACAGCTCTCAAGGCCTCACTGCGGAACAAGCTCCTAGAAGACTGGATCCACCTGGCCCCCCCCCCTCTCTACTACCCATACAAGGCCACGCTAAGGCCACACGCCTTTATGGGCCAAGACCGCTTTACCGCGGGCCGCATACACCAAGGCAGGGCTGGAAAGAGCTACCTGGCCGCACACCGCTCCAGGGATAACCCCCGGTCCTACACCCTATGTAATTTCTGCGAGGAAGACGACGAGTCATTTACCCACGCAATACTTCAATGCTCGGCTAAAGCTGATAAAAGGACGCTCTACCTCCATGGGGTTTCTGACATTGGCCAAGGCTCACCAATCTGGTCCTCACTTCCAGCTATCATTGGCCTTGCCAACTATATCCGCACTACTGGTACCGGATTCCCGCCACCCATGCCGCCGATTAGGCCGCTCTCACCCCCCCGGGAGGACCCTCCCCCCCTGCTGCCCTAATTTGAGCTTTGCTTTACTTTGCTGTTGATGAATTTTTTGTGTTTTATGCTGAAAGTTTGTTGATTTTTCTTTACTATTTTGAGTGGTCACCGTTTGAGGTGCTTGCGACGGATTTGTCGTTTTTGGAGATTTGAGCTGATGGTTTCTTTTGTTTGTTTGTTTGGAATTAAGGTTTTCTTTTTGCCATAGCTTACGCTGCATGCACGTTCTTGTACCTAACAAGTAATATATGATATAAAAAAAAGAAAAAAAAAAAGAAAAAAAAATAACCAGCTGGGGGGCATCCTCCGTCTCCGCTACACCTTCGGTGATTGAAATTTATTTCCTATTTGGGATAGACTCAACACCACACCAAACTATCACCGCTTTTTGGTCTACACGCTCCCCTCGGGGGGGGTGTAGGCTATCACTATCCATCCTTTTGGACTTCGAGTCCATCTCTACTGTCCCCTCCCTTTGAGGTCTACCCTCTAGGGATACCCTATCCTCTTGTTCCAGCATCTCATGATGCTGGGTACCTCTCCTACCCCGCTTTTGCTAGGCCTCGCTTAGCATCAGCACGGTCGGGTTTCCCTCTTTTCATCTCAACAGACGGCTGGGACTACGGTTTGCGGTACGCGATTACGACGAATTCCTGTATCCCTCCCCTAAAGAAACTGGGAAGTTGTGTTGGGTTTCCTCCAGAGGCTGCGGTCGATTTCGCCATTCTCCTTCCTGACTCATCGCTTCAGCAGGTGGTATCCCATCCACTATAGTGACACTATCTCTCGTAGAACAAGGGACTACATGAGAGACGTGGTAAAACTGCTGGCTTTGTCTGGGACTTGCTGGAGGCCGCCTAGTAAGACACGAACACGTTTCCGACAGTTGTTTTGGTACCTGGGTCTACCCCTCCTCTATACTTCCTCGGTGCGATCGGCTGGCACCCTACTGCTGCCCCCCCACCTTAGCTGGCACCTTACTGCCATCTACACTTCCTGCTGGTCTCAGACCAGTACCACCCCCCCTAGCTGGTACCTTACTACCACCTCTCTCTGGTCAGCACTTTGGCTGCTGGCCTCTCCACCAGGTCCGGTTTTCCGGCGGACCTCTGGGGGTTCCTGGGTCCTGCTACCCGCCTCCCTCCTACTGCGGTTGGGTTCCACCCTACTTTGGTTCCCTTACCCATGTTGCCCAGGATACATTTCTCTTACTAGTGCTTGGGTCCGGTTCCGTGATGGAAGATCCTTGGTTGCGACCGGGTGACCTAGGCTGGATGGTTTATGGGTTTTCATTTGTTTCGGGTTTCTTTCTGTTGATTTGGTTGGCTCACTGTTGGGGTTTGGGATTTCCTCTATGTCGCACATCTGTGGAGGTTTTGGGTTCGTGTATACTGTAGGGGTTGTGGTTAGGGGGAGTTTTTTACACCGACTGGCCTTGTAGTTAGAGGGTTTTTCTTCAGCCTTTCTGGGCCGGGGCAGGGGTGGAGGTTTAGGTCTACATAGCTTGCGCTGACGTGACCTGGTTCCTTAATACTAAATAAAACCTGATTTAAAAAAAGAAAAAAAAGAGAAAAAAAGAAAAAATAAGCAGCTGGGGGGCATCCTCCGTCTCCGCTACACCTCCAGTGATTGAAATTTATTTCCTAATTGGGATAAACTCAACACCACACCAAACTATCACCACTTTTCGGTCTGCACCCTCCCCTCGGGGGGGGTGTAGGCTGTCACTATTCATCCTCCTGGACTTCGAGTCCATCTCCACTGCCCTCTCCCTTTGAGGTTTACCCTCTGGGGATACCCCATCCTCTTCTTCCAGCATCTCACGATGTTGGGTACCTCCCTTACCCCGCTTTTGCTAGGCCTCGCTTAGCAGCAGCACGGTCGGGTTTCCCTCTTTCCATCTCAGCAGACGGCTGGGATTACGGTTTGCGGTACGCGATTACGATGGATTCCTGTATCCCTCCCCTAAAGAAACTGGGGAGTTGTGTCCGGTCTCCTCAACAGGCCACGGTTGATTTCGCCATTCTTCTTCCTCGCTCCTCGCTTCAGCTGGTGGTATCCCATCCACTAAGTGACACTATCTCTCGTAGAACAAGGGACTACATGAGAGACGTGGTAAAACAGCTGGCTTTGTTTGGGGCTTGCTGGAGGCTGCCTAGTAGAACACGAACACGATTCCGTGAGTTGTTTTGCTACCTGGGTCTACCCCTCCTCTATTCTTCCTCGGTGCGATCGGCTGGCACCCTACTGCTACCACAGGCTGGCATCCTACTGCTACCCCTCCACCTCAGCTGCCACCTTACTGCCTACTATACTTCCTGCTGGTCTCAGACCTGTACCACCCCCCCTAGCTGGTACCTTACTACCACCTCTTCCTGGTTAGCGCTCCGTCTGCTGGCCCCCCCACCCGGTCTGGATTTCCGGCGGACCTGTGGGGTTCTTGGGCCCAGCCACACGCCTTCTTTCGGCTTCCATTGGGTTTCCCCTACTTTTGTTTCCCTTGCCCCTGTTGCCCAGTCTATCAGACGTATGGTACATTCGCCCGCGTAGTGTTCAGGGCCGGTTCTATGATAGCGACCTCAGTATATCTGACTAGCTTAGGCCACCTGGTGTTCCTTTAGGTTCGGTTTATGGGTCTTCATTGGTTTGGGGTTTCTTTCTGTTGTTTTGGTTCGCTTACTGTTGGGGTTTGGGATTTCTCTTAGGTCGCGCGTCTGTGTAGGTTTTTCGGGTTTGTGTTTACTGTAGCGGGTGTGGTTAGAGGGAGATTTTTACACCGACTGGCCTTGTAGTTAGACAGTTTTTCTTCAGCATTTGTGAGCTGGGGCAGGGGTGGAGGTTTAGGTCTACATAGCTTGCGCTGACGTGACCTTGTTCCTTAATACTAAATAAAAACGGATTCAAAAAAAAAAAAAAAAAAGAAAAACCTCTACATTATTCTCATTAGTATTCCAAATAATCTATAGGTTTTGTTTTTTAAAAATAAAATAAAATAAAAATCAATATTTTAGGTTGGTGGAGCCGTATACTCGTACAGTAGCCGATTTGAAAAGTCGCAGCCTGATGCACGTTTTGGACGGCACGGACCGTCGTACCTACTCGAGTACCGGTACTCGAGTACGTNCAACACTGGAAGGGCCTCGCGCCCAGAGTCCCGCACTTCAGACCGCTCCCACCCTTATGCTGGGAGGTCCGCTCAAGTCCCCACTGCACCCCAACTGGCACCTGCTGCCCCAATACACTCCTCCCCCCCCCTGAATGTCTCAAGGTCCTCTTCTGTAGGTCCCCGTGATCCGAACCTCCCGCTCCTTAGGGAGATGTACAACCACACCTCATCCAACCTAGCCACCAACAGAGATGTCTTCCCCAGGCTGTGGGACGCGGATCTCAGAAGCCTTTCGGCAGGAGAAGCATCTATTCTCCCCTTGCGCATGGCGGCACTTGAAGGAATTGCTGCCCTCCACTCAAGAATAGGGTTCCTTGAAACCAAGATGGAAACCCCTGCCCCCCCACCTCAACAGACCCACGCCGGTACAGGCCCTTATCTCGCCTCTATCCAATCCACTGTGGCCGACCTCTCGTCCCGGGTGGCGGCCTCCCTCTCTGCCAACCCAGCCATACCCCCCCAAAAGCCCCAGATGGGGAAGCAAACTAAACAACAGGCGAAGAACTACACCGCCCCCTCGGTTCAAACAACCAGCCCCAGAGACGACTTTGACTCTGACGTCCCCCGATACGACACTTCCACCGATAAGTGGTACAGCGACCCCAAAGCCTACTCGGTCAAATACCCGCGATCCTGGGAGGCACAGGCCTTCCGTGAAGGGAAGTATAGCACCTACTCCTTTACTCCTGGCCACCTAGAGCCATCACTCAACAAGGGGCTCAGTAAGGCAAAACCCAAACCATCGACCTATGCCCAGGCTGCAGCCCCGCAGGAGCCGACTGGGGGAAGGAAGTCCAGGAGGACGAAGGAAGGAGGTCAGGCTTCCGCCTCTGCCGCCCAAGTCGCAGCGTCCAGGGATGCGGGCCCCTCAGTCAGAGGGCCACCCCCCCTACCAGCGGCCGACAGAAGATTCTTAGCGCCCCGAGAGACCCCTCTACCCCACGCTGATGCACTTAGGATAGCAGCAACAGCCCTGGATATAGCCGCACAAGTCCCCAGGGAGGGAAACTGCCCCCACCCCCTGTGCTTTAGTGCCTCTGTTAACGCCCGAGGTGCCCTCACACTCACAGCCCGCTCACTCCAAACTCCAGCAACAGCTTACTCCCCCTACTACGATGCCCTTGCGGCGAGGTTTAACAAGGCATTCCCGGTTGGGGAAAACCCATTCAGGCCCTTTAGGCCTGTACCAAACGAAGTCCAGCTGGCTATCCACGGACTACGAATTCCTTTTCTCCCACAGGACCAAGAGGAGCTCCGCACCGAACCGGGGAATTCTATTTTGAACGCTACAGGGGTGACAATCTTCTCTGCAAGATTCCTTCAACCAAACCCTGAAATAAGGGCCACCAAGAACTCTACCTCCATCGTGGTATCCCTCCCCCCTACTGACGTTGTAAAGATAGGAAGGTCCATTTACCTCTACTCCAAGCCCCGAAAGGTGGACTTGTGCCACTCTAAGAGCCGCTACATGCAATGCCGGAAATGCCGGAAGTTCGGACACCCCTCCCCCATGTGGAAAGAAAGCACCTCAGTATGCCCACTCTGTGCGGGGTCCCACCCTCGGTCGGCCCACAGATGCACAAACCCAACCTGCCCGAAGGATGGTCAACTCAAAGCGGTGGCCACATGCTGCGTTACCTCTCCCCTCAGATGCCCTAACTGCTCTGGGGACTACTCGGCTACTAACAATGACTGCCCTTCCCGACCCAAGCCACCAGCGAGGGATGACCTGCCCCCTCAGCCTGAGGGCGAAGACATGGATACGGATGGTGACGATTCGAGACCTGCCACCCCGAAGGGGAAAGGCAAACCGACTGACACCAGCGTGGAAGAGACCCCTCGGCAATCTACATCCCGCGCCCTCCCTATGGACCTTTTCAAGGCCCCTATACCCAAACGAGTTGGCCCACCCCCCCGTGGGCTGACGCATTCTCCTCTGAAGACCCCATCTCAGGTGCATAAAGGTGGAGGACTCTACCTACACCTCGCCCATAGGGCCACCTCCCCCATCCTCTCTTAAGCAACTTTTTTTTGTTCAACATAACTGCCTGGGAAGCTGGGATGTGTTTCTTTCATTATTTAATAGCTTTCGCTAACTAAAAGCCCCCCCACGAATAGTTCAACTGCAAGATCCCCCCATTTACAAAAATAGGCTTCCTACATTTACTTCCTTTAAATCATTTGCTCCTCCGTTTAAACAAGGGACCCCTCCCAAGGTGGCCACCTATGTTTACTTGCACCTTTTGAATGTGTTTTCAGTACTACCTTGTTTTTTTGATAGGCCTGATTTTATGGCCATTGATGTGTACTCCCCCTTAGGGCTTTTTGACTCCGATCACTCACGATTCAGGGCCTGCAACCTCTACTCTGCAGTTGCCACTTCCACTGGAAACAGAACAGTTGACCCAATTACCTGCTTCCCCCGAAACTCCTATCCCACACTGGTGGCCGGGGACTTCAACATCCACCATCCACAGGCCGACCCCCTAAGGATGATTTCCTCAAACGAATTTGCAACCTGCAACCCCTACTTCGAGCTAGCATTAGACTCTGGCTTTCAGCTCTCCAATACCCCAGGGGCCTACACTAGGTTACCATTCGACCACAACACAAGACCAGGGATAATAGACCTGGCCTTCACAAACGCCCCCCTCACTCGCTTCCTACACTCTTGGTCAACCCGCCTCCCGGCAACGGGCTCAGACCACCTCCCTATTGCCATCACGTTTACCGCACCCCTCATGAGGATAGCTCCTCCTACACCATACTGGGACAAGACGGACTGGGAAGTCATCATGGAAAAGTTGAAAGACATGAAGTTTCCTCCCACGCGTCCCCACCCCACCGACCTCGATCTAGACAATTGGCTAGAAAGACAAGAGCACACCCTCACCACCCTTCTCAAATCATGCACTCCAACCAAGAACATCTCGATACACTCAAAACCCTGGTGGAGTATGGAGATAACCCACCTAAGACAAGCTCATCATCGTGCCTCACGAGCACATGGTAAAGAACCTACCCCAACGTCCCTGGACGAACAAAACACCGATCGAAACAGGTACTTCATGGCCATTAGGAAAGCCAAAGCCAACTACTGGAAAGACTTCCTAGCGGCAGTTACACCACAGACCATCTGGAAGGCCAAGAAAGCCGCCATGGGAAGAGAAGAGGAACGATTCCCTGACCTTCCTGATGCAAGCTCCCCTTCGCAGATTAACGTGGCTCTACTAGCCCATTTCTTCCTGCCCAAACCCCCCTCACAATCAGTCGCCTACCCTCGTTTCGACCCTGAACATCCACCACTCACACCTGCGGAGATCTCCTGCGCACTTGCAAGATCTTCCAATAAATCGGCCCCAGGCCCAGACCAGGTCCCGTACGGGGTCTGGAAAAAAGTACATGCAATAAACCCTTCCCTCCTCACGTCTCTACTAGCCCCACTTCTTGCCTATGGACACCACTTAAAGAGCCTCAAGATGGCCAACGGAATCGTTCTACCCAAAGCAGGCAAACCGGACTACTCTACCCCTGTTTCGTTTAGAATCATCGTCCTACTCGAGACTTTTGCGAAAATACTGGAAAGAGTAGTAGCTACTCGGCTGTCCCTCATAGCCCGCGAGGTCGGACTCCTCAACCCAAATCAATGCGGCTCGCTGGCCGGCCTTTCAACTTTTGATGCCACGACTGCCCTGGTTCAAGAAGTCAGGGCACGACAAAACCCTTCTTCCAAGGCATCCTCCCTGTTCTTAGACATAAAAGGGGGCTTTGATAATGTTTCCTCAAATCTTCTCACAGCCAAACTTAGAGCCAAAGGCACCCCCAAATACCTGGTGGCCTGGGTCCCATCATTCCTCACGGATCGCTCTTGCCGCTTGTTGTTTCAAGGAGCACCAGGGGTGTTTGCCCCGGTGAAAGTTGGCACGCCCGAAGGCTCTCCTGTGTCTCCTTGGTTATTTGTGATTTACTTTTCTGAATTGCATATTTCTATACCCCGAGGGGTTATTTTTTCCTATGTTGATGATTTTTCAATTAAGATTACAACGGCTTCTTATAGGGGGAATATTAGGTATCTTCAATATGTTTTTTCTTTGCTTCAAAGCAGGGCAGCAACGATTGGAGTTTCCTTTTCAATCCCCAAAACAGAACTAATCCACTGGAGGACACCCAAGGACAGATCCCCGGTCTCCAACCAACCTATATCCCTTAACGGCTCGGTCTTTGCACCATCTTCTTGCCTCAGGTAGCTGGGGTACTGGTTCACCCCAACCCTAGAAACAACCACACACTTCACCAAAAGACTAACACTGGCCTCGGGTGCCTTTGCCGCCATTAGGAGGCTCACTCCTCTAGGAATTGGAATCCCTCCTCACATGTGCCGCAGGTTAGCTATGGGCCTTATCCTGCCAATCCTTACCTACTGGGCTGATCTCCGCGAACCAACGCTGGCCACCATGGACAAAATGTCTGTCCTATAGAACAGGGTGATGAGCAGGGTGACGAATTGCTTCACCTCGACCCCCATTACCATCCTTGCTATTGAGGCGTGCCTCCCACCTCTAAGCCTGCTGATTCCCCACAAGAGAAGGATGGCCGCACTCCGGCTGGCCTGCTCCTCCCCTGCCTACAACCCGGCGTCAGCCAGGCTTCCCCCGGACTTCCCTTCCTACACCTCACACTCAGACAGGGCCCGACACCGAAGGCTCCTAGAGGGCAGGAAACAGAACTATTTCCCCCTGGGCTGGGGCCAGTATAAGGCCGAACAGCCCATGAGGAGACACCTACCGATAGACGCACTAGCACACCTGCTCCTGCCTATAATGCGAGGGGACGCCCCTCTCCCTCCTGCCTACCCAACCCTAGAGCCGGGACTGACACCGATGCCCGCGATGAACTCGTGCTACAAGTCCCTGAAGGCCTCCCTTAGAGGAAGGCTCCTGGCCGACTGGATAAGTCTTGCCCCACCTCCAAGATACTACCACTATAAACCTACACTTAAGCCTCATCCCTTCATGGGGCTCGATCGCTTCACTGCTGGATGCATGCACCAGGGACGATCTGGGAAAATCTATCTCGCTGTACATCACTCATGGGATGACCTAGAATCCTCCCCCCTCTGTACCTTTTGCGAGGAGGATGACGAGACATTCGCCCACGCTATCCTTCACTGCTAGGCCAAAGCTGGCAAAAGATCACTCTACCTCCATGGGGTGTCTGACATCGACCAAGGCTCACCTATTTGGTCCTCACTTTCTGCCATCATTGGCCTCGCTAACTACATCCAGACGACTGGTACCGGATTCCCACCCCCCATGCTGCCGATAAGGCCCCTCTCGCCCTCAAATGAGGGCTCTCCCCCCTCTGCCGCTCTGCTTTGATTTATATACTTGTTTGATGAAGTTTATTTCCCCCTTATGCGTGGTGAATTTGTTGTTTCTTTACTTGCTGGAGTGGTCACCGTGGGAGGTGCTTAGGACGAATTTGTCAATTTGGAGATGTGTGCCGATGGTTTCTTTTGTTTGTTTGTTTGGAATTAAGGTTTTCTTTTTGCCATAGCTTACGCTGCATGCACGTTCTTGTACCTAACAAGCAATATATGATACAAAAAAAAAAAGAAAAAAAAGAAAAAGAAAAAGAAAAAGAAAAAAGTAACAAGCTGGGGGGCACGCTCCGCGCCCTCTATTCACCTCTCGCTTGAAAAATTACCGCATTTGGTCATCCCTAAACTCCAGGTTTTTGGGTAGCAACCAGCTGGACACCAATTTTTGCCTCTCGCTTAGGCTTCACTCTATAAGCGACCCTACCCGTCACCCAACTCACAGCTTTTGCTATGGCTCACAACACTGGCAGGGCCCCGCGCCCAGAGTCCCGCACTTCAGACCGCTCCCACCCCTATGCTGGGAGGTCAGCTCATGTCCCCACCATACCCCAACTGGCCACAGCTGCCCCAATACACTCTTCCCCCCCCCAGCCTGCCTCGAGGTCCTCTTCTGTAGGTCCCCTTGATCCAAACCTTCCGCTCCTTCGGGAGATGTACCATGATACCACGTCCAACCTGGCCACCAACAGAGACATTTTCCCCAGACTCTGGGCCACAGATCTTGGGAGCCTTTCGGCAGGAGAAGCGTCGATCCTCCCTCTACTCATGGCTGCACTTGAAGGAATTGCAGCGCTCCACTCCCGAATAGGATTCCTCGAAACCAAGTTGGAAACCCCTACTTCCCCATCACAACAGGTCCATGCCAGTACAGGCCCATCTCTAGCCTCCATCTACGCCACTGTGGCCGACCTCTCATCTCGAGTGGCAGCCTCCCTCTCCGCTAAGCCAGCTATGGCCCCTGAACAGCCCCAGACGGGGAAACAAGCCAAACAGTAGGAGCAGAATTGCACCACCACTGCAGTCTCAACCATCAGCCCCACAGGCGATTTCGACTGCGACATCCCTCGCTACGATACCTCCCCTGAAAAGTGGTACGGTGATCCGAAAGCCTGCTCTGTCAAAGACCCGCGCTCCTGGGAGGCCCAGGCCTTCCGCAAAGGGAAGTACAGCACCTACTCCTTTACCCCTGGCCATTTAGAACCATCACTCAACAAAGCCCTCAGTAAGGCAAAACCCAAACCATCAACCTATGCCCAGGCTGCAGCCCCGCAGGAGCAGACTGTGGGAATGAAGTCCCAAAGGACGAAGGAAGGAGCCCAGGCTTCTGCCTATGCTGCCTAAGTCACAGCGTCTAGGGATGAGGGCCCCGCAGTCAGAGGGTCACCCCCCCTACCAGCGGCCGACAGAAGATTCTTTGCACGCAGAGTGACCCCCCTGCCCCACGCCGATGCACTAAGGATAGCAGCAACAGCCCCAGATATAGCCGCACAAGTCCTCGGGGAAGAGAACTGCCCACACCTCCTATGCTTTAGTGCCTCCGTCAACGCCCAAGGTGCTCTCACGCTCACGGCCCGCTCGCTCCAAATGCCTGCAACAGCCTACTCCCCCTACTACGATGCCCTTGCGGCAAGGTTCAACAAGGCGTTCCCGGTTGCGGATAACCCATTCAGGCCCTTCAGGCCTGCACTAAACAAGGTCTAACTGGCCATCCACGGACTACCAATTCCTTTCCTCCCACAAGACCAAGACGAACTTCGCTCCGAACTAGAGAAGTCTATCCTAAATGCGACAGGGGTGACAATCTTCTCTGCTAGATACCTCCAACCGAACCCTGAAATAAGGGCAACCAAGAACTCTACCTCTATCGTGGTGTCTGTCCCCCCTACTGACGTTGTGAAGATAGGAAGGTCCCTCTGCCTCTACCTCAAGCCCCGTAAAGTGGACATGTGCCACTCTAAGAGCCGCTACATGCAATGCCGGAAATGCTGGAAGTTCGGACACCCCTCGCCCATGTGCAAAGAGAGTACCTCAGTATGCCCGCTATGCTCGGGGTCCCACCACCGCTAGGCCCACCAATGCGCAAACCCGACTTGCCCAAAAGAAGGTCACCTTAGAGTTGTGCCTGCCTGCTCCCCTACCTCTCCCCTCAAATGTCCCAACGGCTCTGGGGACCACTCGGCCACTAACAATGACTGCCCCTCCCCACAGAAGCCTCCAGTAAGGGACAACCGACTCCCTCAGCCGCAAGGTGAAGACATGCATACGGATAGCGATCATTCAAGACCTGCCACCCCTAAGCGGAAAGGCAAACAAACTGACAGTAGCGTGGAAGAGACGCCTCTGCAATCGACTTCCCTCGCCCTCCCAAGGGAACTTTTCAAGGCACCAATACCCAAACGAGTCTGCCCCCCCCCCCGTGGGCTGACACGTTCTCTTCTGAAGACACCATCACAGGTGCTTAAAGGTGGAGGATTCTTCCTGCACCTCGCCCATCCTCTCTTAAGCAACTTTTCTTTGTTCAACATAACTGCCTGGGATGCTGGGATGTGTTTCTCTCATTGTTTAATAGCTTTCGTTCATTGAAAGCCCCCCCACAGATAGTTTTATTGCAAGACCCCCCCATTTACAAAAACAGGCTTCCCACATTTGCTTCCTTTAAATCATTTGCTCTGCCATTTAGACAAGGGACCCCTCCCAAGGTGGCCACCTATGTTTACTTGGATTTTTTGAATGTGTTTTCAGTTTTAACTTGTTTTTTTGACAGGCCTGATTTTATGGCCATCGATGTGTACTCCCGTTTGGGGCTTTTTGACTCCAACCACGCACGATTCAGGGCCTGCAACCTTTACTCCACAGGTGCCACTTCCTCTGGAAACAGGACCGTCGACCCTACTACCTGCTTCCCCCAGAACTCCTTCCCTAGACTGGTGGCTGGGGACTTCAACATCCACCACCCACAGGCTGACCCCCTAAGAACAATTTCCTCAAACGAGTTCTCCACCTCTAACCCCTACTTCGAGCTAGCACTAGACTCTGGCTTTCAGCTCTCCAACACCCCAGGGGCCTACACTTGGTTCCCAGTCGACCTCAACACGAGACCAGGGGTTATAGACCTGGCCTTCACAAACGCCCCCCTCACTTGCTTTTGACACTCCTGGTCAACCCACCTCCCGGCAACGGGCTCTGACCACCTCCCTATCGCCATCACGTTTACTGCACCCCTCATGCGAGCGGCTACTCCATCACCATACTGGGACAAGACCAACTGGGAGGTCATTATGGAAAGGTTGAAGGAATTGAAATTTCCCCCCCCGCGTCCCCACCCCACAGACCTCGATCTAGCCAACTGGCTAGAAAGGCACATGCACACTCTAACGACTCTTCTCCAATCATGCACCCTGACCACGAACATCTCGATCCACTCAAAACCCTGGTGGAGTTTGGAGATAACCCGCCTAAGACAAGCCCACCACCGTGCGTCCCCTGCACACCGGAAAGATCCCACCCCAACCTCCCTGGACAAACTAAAACCCCACCGGAATCGGTACTTCAAGGCGGTTAAGAAAGCCAAAGCCAACTACTGGAAAGACTTCCTAGCCGCAGTCACACCACAGACTGTCTGGAAGGCCAAGAAGGACGTCATGGGAAGAAACGAAGAACGGTTCCCTGACCTCCCCGATGCAAACTCTCCATCACAGATTAACGAGGCTCTGCTGGCCCACTTTATCCCGCCTAAAGCCCCTTCACAGTCGGTCGTCTACCCAGGCTTCGACCCCGAACACCCACCACTCGCACCTGAAGAAGTATCTTCTGCCCTCCCGAGATCTTCCCTTACATTGGCCCCTGGCCGAGACCAGGTCCAATACGGGGTCTGGAAAAGAGTACATGCACTAAACCTGTCACTCCTCACATCTCTACTCGCCCCACTTCTCGCCTCTGGACACCACCCAAAGAGCCTCAAGATGGCCAACGGAATCGTATTACCAAAGATTGGCAAACCGGACTACTCCACCCCTGCCTCATTCAGGATCATCGTCCTACTCGAGACATTTTCGAAAATACCAGAAAAGAGTAGTGGCTACCCGACTCTCCCTCATCACCCGCGAAGTAGGGCTGCTCAACCCAAACCAAGGCGGTTCAGTTGCTGGCCTTTCGACCTTCGACGGCACGACTGCCCTAGTCCAGGAAGTCAGGGCGCGGCAAATCCCTTCCTCCAAGGCCTCCTCCTTGTTCTTAGACACAAAGGGGGGCTTCGCTAATGTTTCCTCCAATCTTTTAACAGCAAAGCTTAGGGCCAAGGGCACTCCCAAGTACCTCGTGGCCTGGGTCCGATCCTTCCTCACCGAACGTTCTTGCCGCTTGTTGTTTCAAGGAGCAACGGGGGTGTTTGCCCCAGTGCAAGTTGGCACGCCCCATGGATCTCCTGTCTCGCCTTTGTTATTTGTGATTTATGTTTCTGAATTGCATGTTTCCGTACCCCAAGGGGTGATTTTTTCCTAGGTTGATGATTTTTCAATTACGGTTTCTACTGCTTCTTGTAGGGGGAATATTAGGTACCTGCAATATTGTTTTTCTTTGCTTCAGAGCACGGCAGCACGGATTGGAGTTTCCTTTTCGATCCCGAAGACGGAACTGGTTCACTGGTGGACGCCTAAGGACAGATCCCCAGTCTCTAACCAACCCATATCTCTCAACGGCTCGGTCTTTGCACCTTCTTCCTGCCTCAGGTGGCTAGGGTACTGGTTCACCCCAACACTGGAAACAACAACCCACTTCACCAAAAGACTCATGCTAGCCTTGGGCGCATTTGCAGCCGTCAGAAGGCTCGCTCCTCTAGGGATTGGAATCCCACCTCACATGTGCCGCAGGTTGGCTATGGGCCTTATCCTGACGATCCTTACCTATGGGGCTGATCTCCTGGCACCGACGCTGGCCACCATGGACAAGATGTCTGCCCTATAGAACAGGGTGATGCGCTGGGTGACAAACTGCTTCACCTCAACCCCCACTACCATCCTCGCTATCGAGGCATGCCTCCCACCCCTCAGCCTACTGATTCCCCTCAAGAGAAGGATGGCTGCTCTGCGACTGGCCTGCTCCCCCCCGCGTACAACCCGGCGTCAGCCAGGCTCCCCCCAGACTTCCCCTCATACACCTCGCACGCAGACAGGGCCCAAAATCGAAGGCTCCTGGACGGCAGAAAACAGAACTATATCCCCCTGGGTTGGAACAAGTATAAGGCTGGACCACCCATGAGGAGACACCTACCAATAGAGGCACTAGCACACCTCCTCCTGCCTGTGATGCAGGGGGACATGCCCCTCCCGGCTGCCTACCCAACCCTAGAACCAGGGCTAACACTGATGCCCCCGATGAACCCGTGCTACAAATCCCTTAAGGCCTCCCTTAGAGGAAGATTACTGGCTGACTGGATACACCTTACTCCACCTCCATGGTACTACCAGTACAAACCCACACTCAGGATCCATCGCTGCATGGGGCTAGATCGCTTCCCAGCTGGGCAGATACACCAGGGACGATCTGGAAAGAGTTATCTCGTTGCACACCACTCCTGGGACGACCAAGGGTCCTCTCCCCTTTGCACCTTCTGTGAGGAGGATGATGAGACGCTCCCCCACGCAATCCTGCACTGCTCTGCCAAAGTTGATAAAAGGTCAGTCTACCTCCATGGAGTCTCTGAAATCGGCCAAGGCTCGCCTGTTTGGTCTTCACTTCCTGCCATATTTGGCCTCGCCAACTACATCTGGACTACGGGTACCGGGTTCCCTCCACCTATGCCACCAATTAGGCCGCTCTCGCCCCCAATGGAAAGTTTTCCCTCCTCTGCTGCCCCGCTTTAAGTTATATACTTGATTTATGAAATCTTTTTTGCTGGTTTTGCTGAGAGATTTTATGTGTTTCATTACTGGTTTGAGTGGTCAGCGTCGGAGGTGCTTGTGGCGAATTTGTCATTTTGGAGATTTGTGCCGATGGTGTCTTTTGTTTGTTTGTTGGAATTAAGGTTTTCTTTTTGACATAGCTTACGCTGCATGCCCGTTCTTGTACCTAACAAGTAATATATGATATAAAAAAAAAAAAAAAGAGCAAATAAGAAGTAACCAGCTGGGGGGCATCCTCCGTCTCTGCTACACCTGCGGTGATTGAAATTTATTTCCTATTTGGGATAAACTCAACACCACACCAAACTATCACCACTTTTCGGTCTGCACCCTCCCCTTGGGGGGGGTGTAGGCTATCACCATTCATCCTTTTGGACTTCGAGTCCATCCCTACTTCCCTCTCCCTTTGAGGTTTACCCTCTGGGGATACCCCATCCTCTTCTGCATGCATCTCACGATGCTGGGTACCTCCCTTACCCCGCTTTTGCTAGGCCTAGCTTAGCTTCAGCATGGTTGGGATTCCCTTGTTTCATCATGTCAGACGGCTGGGACTACAGTTTGGGGTACGCGATTGCGATGGATTCCTGTATCGCTCCTCCTAAAGAAACTGGAGAAGTTGTGTCTGGTCTCCTCAACCAGCTACTGTCGATTTCGCCACCCTCCTTCCCTCCTCATTACTTCTGCAGGTGGTATCCTATCCACCCTAGTGACGCTATCTCTTGTAGAACAAGGGACTACATGAGAGACGTGGCAAAACTGCGGGCTTTGTTTAGGGCTTGCTGGGGGCCGCCTAGCAAGACACGAACACGATTGCGGCGGTTGTTTTGGCACCTGGGTCTACCCCTCCTCCATACTTTCTCACTGCGATCGGCTGGCACCCTACTGCTACCACAGGCTGGCACCCTACTGCCATCCCCCTACCTTAGCTGGCACCTTACTGCAGTCTACACTTTCTGCTGGTCTTGGACCAGTACCACCCCCCCTAGCTGGTACCTTACTACCACCTCATCCTGGCCAGTACTCGGTCTGCTGGCCCCCCCACAGGGTCTGGTTTTCCGGCGGACCTCTGGGGTTCTCGGGCCCTACCACATGCCTTCCTTCGGCTTCGCTTGAGATCCCTCTTGCCCTTGTTTCCCTTGCCCATATTGCCCAGTCTATCAGACGTAGGGTCCATTCGTCCACTCAGTGCTCCGGCCGGTTCTATGATAGCGACCTCAGTATATCTGCCTAGCTTAGGCCACATGGTGTTCCTTCGGGTTCGGCTTGTGGGTTTTCATTGGTTTGAGGTTTCTTTCTGGTGTTTTGGTTGGTTCAATGTTAGGGTTTGGGATTTCTCTTATGTCACGTGTCGGCGGAGGTTTTGGGTTTGCATATACAGTAGCGGTTGTGGTTAGGGGGAGTTTTTTACACTGACTGGCGTTGTAGTTAGATGGTTTTTCTTCAGCCTTTCTGAGCCGGGGCAGGGGTAGTGGTTTAGGTCTACATAGCTTGTGCTGACATGACCTGGTTCCTTAATAATAAACAAAAACTGATTCAAAAAAAAAAAAGAAAAAAAAGAAATACCCCTCGGGGGGGCATCCTCCGTCTCCGCTACACCTCCGGTGATTGAAATTTATTTCCTATTTGGGATAGACTCAACACCACACTAGAATATCACAACTTTTCAGTCTGGATCCTCCCTGTGGGGGGGGGTGTAGGCTATCACTATCCATCCTTTTAGACTTCGAGTCTATCTCTACCTCCCTTTCTCTTGCAGATTTGCCCTCTAGGGATACCCTACTCGCTTCTTCCAGCATCTCACGATGCTGGGTACCTCCCTTACACCGCTTTTGCTAGGCCTCGCTTAGCTTCAGCCCCGTCAGGTTTCCGTCATTTCATCACCATATACGGCTAGGACTACGGTTTGCAGTACACGATTGCGATGGATTCCAGTATCCCTTCTCCTAAAGAAACTGGGGGAGTTATGTCGGGTCCCTTCAACAGGCTACGGTCGATTTCGCCACCCTCCTTCCCTCTTCATCGCTTCAGCAGGTGGCATCCCATCCACTATAGCGACACTATCTCTCGTAGAACAAGGGACTACATGACAGATGTGGCAAAACTTTTGGCTTTGTTGGGGGCTTGCTGGAGGGCCCCTAGCAAGACACGAACACCTTTCCGACAGTTGAGTTAACACCTTAGTCTACCCTTCCTCTACACTTTCTCAGTGCGATTGGCTGGCACCATACTGCTATCACAGGCTGGTACCCTACTGCTACCCCCCCACCTTAGCGGGCACCTTACTGCCTTCTACACTTCTTGCTAGTCTCGGACCAGTACGACCCCACCCAGGTGGTACCCTACTACCACTTCTTCCTGGTCAGCACTCGGGCTGCTGGCCTCCCCACCAGGTCTGGTTTTCCGGCGGACCTCTGGGGGTTCCTGGGTGCTGCCACACGCATTCCTCCTACTTCGGCCGGGCTTTTCCCTGCTCTGGTTTCCTTGCCCCCATTGCCCTGGGTATATCTATCCTATTACTGCTCGGGACCGGTTCGTTGATTGCAACCTCAGTATATCTGACTAGCTCAGGCCATTATGGTGTCCCCAAGGGTTCGGTTTATGGGTTTTCATTAGTTTGGGCTTTATTTTTGTTGTTTTAGTTGGTTTACTGTTGGGGTTTGGGATTTCGCTCATGTCGCGCGTCTGTGGAGGTTTTTGGTTCCTGTCTACTGTAGCGGTTGTAGTTAGGGGGAGCCTTTTACACCGACTGGCCTTGTAGTGAGACGTTTTTTCTTCAGCCTTCCTGGGCCGGGGCAGGGGTGGAGGTTTAGGTCTACATAACTTACGTTGACGTGACCTTGTTCCTTAATACTAAATAAAACAAGATTTAAAAAAAGAAAGAAAAAATAAGAAAAAAAGACAAGCAACCAGCTGGGGGGAGGCACGCTATGGGCCTTATCCTTCCTATCCTCACGTATGTAGCTGACCTCCTGATACCCACACTCGCCACAACGGACAAGATCTCGCTCCTGTGGAACAAAGTTATGAGATCGGTTACGAACTATTTCAGCTCAACCCGCACGACCATTCTAGCCATTGAGGCCTGCCTCCCACCCCTGGATCTGTTGATCTCATACCGCAGAATGATGGCGGCACTTCGTTTACCCTGCTCCTCACCTGCCTGCAACCCAGCGTCCGCTAGGCTGCCTCCAGACTTCCCCTCTTACATCTCCCACCCAGGGAGATCCACACACAGGAACCTGCTCGAGGGGAGAACCCAGAACCACATTGCGCTAGGCTGGTGCCAATACAAAGCTGAACAACCGATGAGGAGGCACCTGCCCATTGACTCGATGGCGCACCTACTGCTGCAGGCCATGAGACAAGCCGTAACGTTTCAACCCGCCTACCCGGCCCTGGAACCAGGGCTGACTCCATTACCTCCTACTATGACTAGCTCTAAAGCACTCAAGGCCACACTGCGGAACAGACTCCTTGAAGACTGGATACACCAGGCCCCACCCCCTCAATACTACGCATACAAGGCAACGCTGAAGCCACACGCCTTTATGGGACTCGACTGCTACACAGCGGGACGCATACACCAAGGCAGGGCCAGGAAGACCTACCTGGCCGCACACCCCTTTTGGGAGGACCCCCAGTCCTCCCCCCTATGCCAATTCTACGAGCAGGACGAGGAAACGTTCACCCACGCAATACTTCAATGCTCAGCTAAAGCTGATAAGAGAACGCTCTACCTCCATGGGGTTTCCAACATCGGCCAAGGCTCACCAATTTGGTCCTCACTTCCGGCCATCATTGGCCTCACCAACTACATCTGAACTACTGGCACCGGATTCCCGCTACCAATGCCGCCAATCAGGCCGCTCTCAACTCCTAGGGAGGACCAACCTCCCCCCGCTGCTCTGCTTTGAGTTCTATACCGTTGTTGACAAAGTTTTTATGTTTTTTTATATATGTTGAAAATTTATTGATTTTTCTTTGCTAGGTTGAGTGGTCACCGTTGGGGGTGCTTGCGACGGATTTGTCGTTTTTGGAGATTTGAGCTGCTGGTTTCTTTTGTTTGTTTGTTTGGGATTAAGGTTTTCTTTTTGCGATAGCTTATGCTGCATGCACGTTCTTGTACCTAACCAGCAATATATGATATAAAAAAAAAAAAAGAAAAAAAAAGAAATAACCAGCTGGGGGGCATTCTCCGTCTCTGCTACACCTCCGGTGATTGAAATTTATTTACTATTTGGGATAGACTCAACACCACCCCAAACTATCACCACTCTTCGCTCTGCACCCTCTCTCTTAGGGGGGGTGTAGGCTATCTCTATCCATCCTTTCAGACTTCGGGCTTCTCTCCCCTTCCCTTTCCCTGTGGGTCTACCCCCCTGGGATACTCTATCCTCCCCTCTGGCATCTCACGATGTCCAGAAACCTCTTCGCCCAGCTTAGGCTCAAAGCTTCGCTTAGCATCAGCACGGTCGGCTACAACCCTTTCTTCATCTTGGCAGACCGCTGGGATTACGGTTTGCGGTAAGGGATTACAATGGATTCCTGTATCCCTCTACCTAAAGAAACTGGTGGAGTTGTGTCAGTTTTCCGCAATAGGGCACGGTCGCTTTCGCCACCCTCCCTCCTCACTCACCGCTTCAGCTGGTGGTATCCTATCCACTATAGTGACGCTATCTCACTGAGAACAAGGGACTACATGAGAGACATGGTAAAACAGCAGGCTTTGTTTGGGGCCTGCTGGAGGCCGCCTAGGAGGACACGAACACGATAGCGACCACATTTTTGTCGCTTATAGTCGGATGCCTTTCTCCTACACTCCCCACGGTTGCGATCGGCTGGCACCCTACTGCTACACCACACCTTGGCTGGCACCCTACTGCTACCAGACAGCTTGCATCTTACTGCCGCCTTCACTCTTTGCGGGCTTTGCACCCGCACACCCACCCAAGCTGGCATCTTATGGCTACCCTGGCTGGCACCCTACTACTACCCCCACTCCACTGGAGTTCCTCCGGTACCAACCCACCCCCAGCTGGCATCTTACTGCTACCTGTCATCAGGGCTTGAACGTGGCGATGCCCCTTCGGCCCAACAACCCTTTCTCTAGGTTACATGGCCGACATCTACCTCCATACCTCCTTGTGAGCCCATACCTGGTGAGGCGTTACCGCCCGACTTTCACTCTTCGGCTAGTCATCCCAATATGGGGTGCGCGGGGGATATTAATTGGTTTCTTTTGTGCCTTCGGGGCGAGATTGCCCGCCGGGTATTTCCTGATGTTTCCTCCTTCTCTTTAGTTAGGCTTCTCTTATTCTCCCAGTTCGCTTGCGAGGTAGGGATAGGTGTGGCTGGGGGCGAGATGTGCAGTTGGCTCCATACCAGAGGGGCTTGGGACGGAAGGCTTTTACCTGGCGGGGGGAGGGACGTTTGAAATTAAGGGTTTTCTTTTTGCCATAGCTTATGCTGCATGCATGTTCTTGTACCCTAATCAAGTAATATATGATATAAAAAAAAAGACAAAAAGAAAAAGAAAAAAGTAACCAGCTGGGGGGGCGGGGATGAGCCCCTCCCCGCGGCCTACCCAGCCTTGGAACCAGGGCTGTCTCCGATGCCCCCAATAAACAGGGGCTACAAATCCCTAAAAGCCTCCCAGAGGGGGAAACTCCTGGCCAACTGGATACACGGGGCCCCAACTCCACACTACTGTCAATATAGACCATCGCTAAGGCCTCATGCTTTCAGGGGGCTCGATCGCTTCACAGCCGGGCGGATACACCATGGACGATCTGGAAAGAGCTACCTGGCCGCACACCACTCCGGGGATGACCAATGGTCCTCCCCAATATGCGCCTTTTACAAGGAGGGTGACGAAACCTTTCCCCATGCAATCCTTCACTGCTCGGCTAAAGTAGACAAGAGCTCACTCTACCTCCATGGAGTCTCTGAGATCGGCCAAGGCTCGCCTATCTGGTCTTCACTCCCCGCCATAATTGGCCTCGCAAACTTCATCCCAACCACAGGTACAAAGTTCCCTCCTCCTATGCCGCCAATCAGGCCACTCTCGCCCCCTGGGGAAGGATCTCTCCCCTCTGCTGCTCTGCCCTAATTTATATACTTGAGGTATGAAACTTTCTTTACTGGTTCTGCTGGGAGATTTTATGTCTTTTCTTTACTGATTTGAGTGGTCACCGTTGGAGGTGCTGGTGACGAATTTGTCATTTCGGAGATTTGTGCCCATGCTTTCTTTTGTTTATTTGTTTGGAATGAAGATTTTCTTTTTACCATAGCTTCCGCTGCATGCACGTTCTTGTACCTAACAAGCAATATATGATATAAAAAAAAAAAAGAAAAAAAAAATAAAGTAACCAACAGGGGGGCATCCTCCGTCTCCACTATATTTCTGGTGATTGAAATTTATTTCCTATTTGGGATAGACTCAACACCACACCAAACTATCACCACCTTTTTGGTCTACACCCACCCCGTGGGGGGGGTGTAGGCTATCTCCATCCATCCTTTTAGAATTCAAGCTTGTCTCCCCATCTATTTCCCTGCGGGTCTACCCCCCTGCGATACTCTATCCTCCCCTCTGGTATCACACGATGTCCAGATACTTTTTTACCCTGCTTTTGCTCTAGCTTCGCTTCGCATCAGCGCGGTCGGCTACAACCCTTTCTTCATCTTAGCAGACCGCCGGGATTATGGTTCGCGGTACGCGATTACAATGGATTCCTGTATCCCTCCTGTTGAAGAAACGGGTGGAGTTGTATCAGGTTTCCTCAACAGGCCACAGTCGATTTCGCCATCCTCCTTCCTCACTCATCGCTTCAGCTGGTGGTATCCCATCCACTATAGTGGCACTATCTCTCTGAGAACAAGGGACTACATGAGAGACATGGTAAAACAGCGGGCTTTGTTGGGGCCCGGCTGGAGGCCACCTAGAAGGACACCAACACGATACCGACAGCCTTTTTGTCGCTTGGGGACGGATGCCTTCCTGCTACACTCCTCACGGTTGCCATCGGCTGGCACCCTACTGCTACACCACCCCTTGGCTGGCACCCTACCACTATCAGACCGCTTGCATCTTACTGCCGCCCTCACTTATTGCGGGCTTTGCACTTGCACCCCCACCCAAGCTGGCATCTTACTGCTACCCTGGCTGGCACCCTACTGCTACCCCCACTCTGCTGGAGTTCCTCCGGCACCAACCCACCCACAGCTGGCACCTTACTGCTAATTCTCGTCCGGGCTTGAAGGCGGGGTTGCCCCTTCTGCCCCACAGTTCTTCCTCTAGGTGAAAAGGCCGACTCCTACCTCCATACCTCCTTGTGAGCCCACCCCTAGTGAGGCATTACCACCCCGACTTTCACTCTTCATCTCGTCATCCCTAAAGGGGGTGCACAATGGGATATTAATTGGTTTCTTTTGTGCATTCCGGCCGAGATTTGACGCGGGGTTTTTCCTGATGTTTCCTGCTGGTCTTTAGTTACACTTCTCTTATTCTCCGGGTTCGCTTGCGAGGTAGGGATGGGTCTGGCTGGGGGCGAGATGTGCGGTTGGCTCCATACCAGAGGGTACTGGGACGGATGGCTTTTACCTGGCGGGGGGAGCCATGTTTGAAATTAAGGGTTTTCTTTTTGCCATAGCTTACGCTGCCTGCACGTTCTTGTACCCTAATCAAGTAATATATGTTATAAAGAAAAAAGAAAAAAAACAAAAATATCCTAGCTTCGCCACGCTCCGCGCCCTCTATTCACCTCTCGCTTGAAAAATCACGGCTTTCGGTCATCCCTAAAGTCCAGGTTTTTGCGTGGCAACCAGCGGGACACACCAATTTCCGCCTTTCGCTTAGGCTTCACTCTATAAGCGACCTCACCCCTCACCTGACACATAGCTTTCGCTATGGCTCAAAACACTGGAAGGGCCTCGCGGCCAGAGTCCCGCACCTCAGACTGCTCCCTCCCATATGCTGGGAGGCCCGCTCTAGTCCCCACTGCACCCCATCTGACACCAGCCACCCTAATACACTCTTCCCCCTCCCAGAACGTCAGAAGGTCCTCTTCTGTAGGTCCCCTTGATCCAAACCTTCCCCTCCTTAGGGAGATGTTCAACCACACTACATCCAACCTAGCTAACAACAGAGACGTCTTCCCCAAACTCTGGGACGCGGATCTGAGGAACCTTTCGGCAGGAGAAGCGTCGATCCCCCCCCTGCTCATGCCTGCACTTGAAGGAATTGCAGCCCTCCACTCCAGAATAGGCTTCCTCGAAACCCAAATGGAAGCCCCTGCCCCCCCATCACAATAAGCCCATGCCAGCGCAGGCCCTTCTCTCGCCTCTATCCAAGCCATTGTGGCCGACCTCTCGTCCCGAGTTGCGGCCTCCCTTTCTGCCAAGCTAGCCATGGCCCCGCAACAGCCCCAGACAGGGAAGCAAACCAAACAGCAGGTGAAGAATTTCACTGCGCCTGCAGTCCCAACAACCAGCCCCCCAGACGATTTCGACTCTGAAATCCCTCACTACGACACTTTCACCCACCAATGATACGGTGATCTGAAAGCCTACTCTTTCAAATACGCGCGCTCCGGGGAGGCCCTGGCCTTCCGTGCAGGGAAGTACAGGACCTACTCCTTTACCCCTGGCCATCTAGAACCTTTACTCAACAAAGCCCGCAGCAAGGCAAAACCCAAACCATCAACCTATACCCAGGCTGCCACCCCGCAGGAGCAGACTGTGGGAAGGAAGTCTAAAAGGACGAAAGAAGGGAGTCAGGCTTCCACCTCTGCCGCCCAAGTTGCAGCATCTAGGGATGAGGGCCCCTCAGTCAGAGGGCCACCCCCCCTACCAGCGGCTGACAGAAGATTCCTCTCGCCCTGAGAGACCCCCCTGCCCCACACTGATGCACTAAGGATAGCAGCAACAGCCCCGGATATAGCCGCACAAGTCCTCAGGGAGGCTAACTGGCCACACCTCCTATGCTTTAGCGCCTCAGTTAACGTCCGTGGTGCCCTCACACTCATGGCCTGCTCACTCCAAACCCCTGCAACAGGCTATTCCCCCTACCCCGATGCCTTTGCAGCGAGGTTTAATAAGGCATTCCCGGTTGGGGACAACCTATTCAGGCCGCTTGGGCCCGCACCAAATGAGGTCCAGCTGGCCATCCATGGACTACCAATCCCTTTCCTCCCAGAGTACCTTGAGGAACTTCACTCCGAACTAGGGAATTCTATTCTGAACGTGACATGGGTGGCAATCATCTCTGCAAGATACCTCCAACCGAACCCTAAAATAAGGGCAACCAAGAAGTCTACTTCTATCGTGGTGTCCGTCCCCCCTATTGACGTTGCCAAGATAGGAAGGTCCATTTACCTCTACTCCAAGCACCATAAAGTGGACGTGTGCTACTCTAAGAGCCGCTATATGCAATGCCGAAAATGCACGAAGTTCATACAACCCTCGCCCATATGCAAAGAAAGCACTTCAGTATGCCCACTCTACTCGGGGTCCCATCCCCGGTCAGCCCACCGATGCACAAACACAACTTGCCCGAAACATGGTCACCTCAAAGCGGTGGCTGCCGGCTGCCTTACCTCTCTCCTCAAATGCCCCAACTGCTCTGGGGACAACTAGGCAACTAACAATGACTGCCCTTCCCGACCCCAGCCGCTAGCGAGGGACGATCTACCCCGTCAGCCAGAGGGTGAATACATGGATGCGGATGGCGACGATTCCAGACCTGCCACCCCTAAGGGGAACGGTAAACAAACTAATACCAGTGTGGAAGAGAGCCCGTGGCAATCGATGTCCAGCGCCCTCCCTATGGACCTTTTCAAGGCACCAATACCCAAACGAGTCGGCCCCCCCCCGTGGGCTGACGCGTTCTCCTCTGAAGACCCCATCACAGGTGCCTAAAGGTGGAGGATCCTTCCTGCACCTCGCCCATCGGGCCACCTCCCCCACCCTCTCTTAAGCAACTTTTCTTTGTTCAACATAACTGCTTGGGAAGCTGGGATGTGTTTCTTTCATTATTTAATAGCTTTCTTTCACTAAAAGCCCCCTTACTGATAGTTTTACTGCAAGACCCCCCCGTTTACAAAAATAGGCTTCCCACGTTTGCTTCCTTTAAATCATTTGCTCCGCCATTTAAACCAGGAACCTCTCCCACGGTGGGCACCTATGTTTACATGGATTTTTTGAATGTGTTTTCAGTACTACCTTGTTTTTTTGACAGGCCTGATTTTATAGCCATTGATGTGTACTCTCCCTTAGGGCTTTTTAACTGCAATCACTCACGATTCAGCGCCTGTAACCTCTACTCCACAGTTGCCACTTCCTCTGGAAACAGAACGGTCGGCCTAATTACCTGCTTCCCCCAAAACTCCTACCCCACACTGGTGGCTGGGGACTACAACATCTACCACCCACAGGCCAACCCCCTAAGGACGATTTCCTCAGACGGGTTCTCCACCTCCAACCCCTACTTTAAGCTAGTACTAGACTCTGCCTTTTAGCTCCCCAATACCCAGGGGGCCTACACTAGGTTCACATTCGACCACAACACGAGACCAGGGGTTATAGACCTGGCCTTCACCAACGTCCCCCTCACTCGCTTTTTACACTCCTGGTCAACCCACCTCCCGGCAATGGGCTCGGACCATCTCCCTATCGCCATCATGTTTAATGCACCCCTCATGAGAATGGCTCCTCCATCACCATACTGGGACAAGACGGACTGGGAAGTCATTATGGAAAAGTTGAAACACTTAAAGTTTCTGCCCCCGTGTCCCCAACCCACCGACCTCGATCTAGACAACTGGCTAGAAAGACATATGCACACCCTCACCACTCTTCTCAAATCATGCACCCCAACCAAGAAGATCTCAATCCACTCAAAACCGTGGTGGAGTATGGAGATAACCGACCTAAGACAAGCTCACCAGCGTGCCTCACGAGCACACCGGAAGGAACCCACTCCAACGTCCCTGGACGAACTAAAAATCCAGCGAAATCGTTACTTGTAGGTGATTAAGAAAGCCAAAGTCAACTATGGGAAAGACCTCCTAGCAGCCGTTACGCCACAGAGGGTCTGGAAGGCCAAGAAAGCGGCCATGGGAAGAGAGGAAGAGAGATTCCCTGACCTTCCTGATGCAAACTCCCTATCACAGATTAACGAGGCTCTGCTTGAACACTTTTTCCCACCTAAATCCCCTTCACAGTCGGTCACCTACCCTCGCTTCGACCTTGAACAGCCTCCACTTGCGCCTGAGGAGAACTCCTCTGCCCTTGCGAGATCTTCCAACACATCGGCCCCGCGCCCAGACCAAGTCCCATATGGGGTCTGGAAAAAAGTACATGAAATAAACTCTTCCCTCCTCACATCTCTACTCGCCCCACTTCTTGCCTATGGACACCACCCAAAGAGCCTCAAGATGGCCAACGGAATGGTCCTACCAAAACCAGGCAAACTGGACTACTCTACCCCTGCTTCGTTCAGGATCATCATCCTGTGCAAGACATTTGCGAAAATACTAGAAAGAGTAGTGGCTACCCGACTCTTCCTCACGGCCCGCGAGGTAGGGCTGCTCAACCCAAACCTGTGAGGCTCGCTAGCTCGCCTTTCAACCTTAGATGCCACGACCGCCCTAGTTCAGGAAGTCAGGGCGCGACAAAACCCTTCCTCCCAGGCCTCCTCCTTGTTCTTAGACATAAAGGGGGGCTTTGATAATGTTTCCTCCAATCTCTTAACAGCCAAACTTAGGGCCAAAGGCACTCCCAAATACCTGGTGGCCTGGGTCCGATCCTTCCTCACAGACCGCTCTTGCCACTTGTTGTTTCAATGAGCACCGGGGGTCCTTGCCCCAGTGCAAGTTGGCACGCCCCAAGGATCTCCTGTCTCTCCTTTGTTATTGGTGATTTATGTTTCTGAATTGCATGTTTCCATACCCCGCGCGGTCATCTTTTCCTACGTTGATGATATTTCAATTACGGTTTCAACTGCTTCTTATAGGGGGAATATTAGGTATCTTCAAGATGTGTTTTCTTGGCTTAAGCGCACAGCAGCGATGATTGGAGTTTCCTTTTCAATCCCCAAAACGGAACTAATCCACTGGAGGACACGCAAGGAGAGATCCCCGGCCTCTAACGAACATATATCACTTAACGGCTCGATCTTTGCAGCAGCTTCCTGCCTCAGGTGGCTGAGATACTGGTTCACCCCAATCCTGGAAACAACAACCGACTTCACCAGAAGACTCACACTTGCCTCGTGCGCCTTTGCAGCTGCCAGAAGGCTCGCTCCTGCGGGGATTGGAATCCCCCCCCACATGTGGGCAGGTTGGCTATGGGCCTGATCCTGCCGATCCTGACCTATGCGGCCGATCTCCTCACACAGACGCTGGCCACCATGGACAAGATGTCTGTCCTGTGGAACAGGGTGATGTGCTGGGTAACAAACTGCTTCACCTCAACCCCTACTACTATCCTTGCTAATGAGGCATGCCTCCCACCCCTCAGCCGACTGATTCCCTACAAGAGAAGTATGGCTACACTGCGACTGGCCTGCTCCTCCCCTGCCTACAACCCGGCGTCAGCCAGGCTACCCCCAGACTTCCCCTCATACACCTTGTACTCTGACAGGACACAACATCGAAGGCTCCTCGACGGCTGCAAATAGAACTATATCCCATGGGGCTGGAGCCAGTGTAAGGCCGAACAACCCACGAGGAGACACCTACCAATAGACGCACTTGCACACCTGCTCCAGCCTGTGATGCGAGGGGACACGCCCCTCCCGGATGCCTACCCAACCCCAGACCCAGGGCTGACACCGATGGCCCCAACGAACTCGAGGTACAAATCCGTTAAGGCCTCCGTTTGCGGGAGACTCCTGGCTGACAGGATACACCTCGCCCCACCTCCACGATACTACCATTACAAACCCACACTTAAGCCCCACATCTTCATGGGCCTCGATCGCTTCACAGGCGGACGAATACACCAGGGACGATCTGGAAAGCGCTATCTCGCCACATATCACTCTGGGGAGGACCAAGGGTCCTCCCCCCTCTGCACCTTCTATGAGGAGGATGACAAAACGTTTGTCCACGCAATCCTTCACTGCTCCACTAAAGCTGACAAGAGGTCACCCTACCTCCATGGAGTCTCTGACATCGGCCAAGGGTCGTCAATTTAGTCTTCACTTCCTGCCATAATTGGCCTGGCCAACTTCATCCAGACAGCGGGTACCCGATTTCCAACCTCCATGCAGCCGATTAGGCTCCTCTCACTCCCAAGGGAGGACTCTCCCTCCTCTGCTGCCCTGCTTGGATTTATATACTTGTTTGATGAGTTTTATTTACTGCTTATGCGGGATGGATTTATTATTTTTTTACTGGTTTGCGTGGTCACTGTGGGAGTTGCTTATGATGAATTTGTCAAACTAGAGGATTTGTGCCGATGGTTTCTTTTGTTTCTTTGTTTGGGATTAAGGTTTTCTTTTTGCCATAGCTTACACTGCTTGCATGTTCTTGTACCAAACAAGTAATATATGATATAAAAAATAAAAATAAAAGTAAAAAAAGTGAAAAAAAAATAACCTGGCTTCGGCAGCCTCCGTCTCCGCTACACCTCCCGTGATTGAAATTTATTTCCTTTTTGGGATAGACTCAACGCCACACCAAACTATGACCACTTTTCGGTCTGCACCCTCCCCTGTAGGGGGGTGTAGGCTATCTCTATTCATCCTTTTGGACTTCAAGACTGTCTTTCCATCCCTTTCCCTGGCCTCCACCCTCCTGGGATACCCTATCCTCCCCTCTGGCATCTCACAATGTCCAGAAACCTCTTTACCACGCTTTTGCTCTAGCTTCGCTTAGCATCAGCATGGTCGGCTACAACCCTTTCTTCATCTCGGAAGACGGCTGGGATTACGGTTTACGGTGCGCGATTACGACGGATTCCTGTATCCCTCCTCCAAAAGAAACTGGAGGAGTGGTGTCAGGATTCCTCAACAGGCCACAGTCGATTTCGCCAGCCTTCTTCCTTACTCATCGGTTCAGCTGGTGGTATCCTATCCACTATAGTCACCATATCTCTCTGAGAACAAGGAACTACATGACTGACGTTGTAAAACAGTTGGCTTTGTTTGGGGCCTGCTGGAGGCCGCCTAGTAAGACACGAACACGATACTCACAGCCTTTTTATCGATTGTGGACGGATGCCTTCTATCTACACTCCCAGGGTTGCGATCAGCTGGCACCCTACTGCCTGACTACCCCTTCGCTGGCAACCTACCGCTACCAGACAGCTTGCACCTTACTGCCATCTCCACTCTTCGTGGGCTCTGCACCCGCCATCCTACCCAAGCTCGCACCTTACTGCTACTCCGGCTGGCACCCTACTGCTACCCCCATTCTGCTGGAGTCTCGACTGCGTTGCCGTTACAACCCCAGTGAAAGAGAAACTGATACCAAATTTCTTGCTGAGCTTCCACCTCATTGGTTGAGAACCATTCCTGACCGCTTTACACTTTCACTTTAGAGACTTTTCAACCCCAAATCATCCCCCCTCATTTGTGTTTTATCACCGGTATCAACTGAGTCGGATTTCCCAACCCTCTGATGTCTAATAGACATAGGGGCAGAGGGAGGGGTGGTGCAAACCCCTTTGTAGCCCCCTTCAACCCACCCATCCCACCTCCCAACCCCGCCTCGCCTGAGGACACACGCATGGAAGAAGACCCAGGCTCCCCAGTCGAGACTGTACCTGCCCCCACCTCTACTACCACCTCTACAGAAGAATACCTTTCTATCCCTACATTTTCACCAAGACCATTGGCTGAAGGCATCTCCAACACCAACCTTGGCATTTCACTTCGCACTCAACATCTTGAAGAAGGCTTCCAGGTGTTGCAGAAACACCTCATGGTGATTCAAAACCCCATATTACAGATGTCCAAACCCTTCAAGATCAAGTTGCACACCTCACCTCTCAAGTTGAACACCTGCAGTACCAACTTCTCCACCAACAACCCCCCCCACCACAACAAACTACCTTGCACGCTCCTCCACTCCAATAAACCTGGTCACAAAAAGCTGCCAGAGCAGTCCCAGCCAAACCCTCTGCTGCTCCACCAGCCAAAACTTCCACCCCAGCTGTTTTGACTAAACGCGACCGTACCATTGTCATTGAAAGAGATGGCTCCATCCTACCTGATACTACCAACCCCCTCACCATCCACAATGCAATCAACAATGCAATAAAGAAACCTCTTATTGCAACAATCGAATTCACTACCAACCACCATTTCCTCCTCCTTACCAAGGATAACATAGCTGCGACCTCTGTCCTCAAAGCCCATCATTCTGCCATTCATGAAGCAATCAGAGCCACCATCCCAGCTGCTATTGGCTTCAGAAAAGACGAAATCTGGTACAAGGTCATCCTCCACGGCGTCCCTACTTCCTCCACCTTCTCCACCATTCAGTCTGAAATTGAAGAGTTCAACCCAGGCACCCACCTCCCACTCCCTCCTTGATGGCTCACCACCCCAGCACAACGTCAGGACAAAGAAGCATCAGCTGTGGTCCTCACTATTGCCGGCAAAGACTCCACAGACAAAGCCCACAGCAGAGGCCTCTCACTACTTGGGAAGAAGTTCAAAGTGCAACGCTACTTGTCCTTTTGACCTGACACCCAATGTACCAAATGCCTGGCCTTTCGCCACCACTCCTCTCAGTGTACCGGTACCCAACATTGCAGCATCTGCTCCGTGGAACAACCAGCTCACCTCCACACCTGTGGCAGATCAGATTGTCCTACCAAGGGCAAAGCATGTTTGCACACCACCATTAAATGCGTCAACTGTGGTGACTCCCACCAGGCTAATTCTAAGGAATGTCTCACATACCTTCAAGTACACCAAGCGGCAACTGAGAGAAGGAACAGGGCTGTTTAGGGATATTGCTATTGTTTCCTATATTTGTTGGGCATCTGGCGGCTTGGAGGATTTCTTTTTATCAATATAGCTCATGAGCTGGCCCAATCGCACGTTGCTACCTTCCTATATGAGATGGGATATAGGACTGGCACCCTTGCGTGGTGTCCTTTTTGTATGTTAGTTAGCTTCATAGGCGCTGTGGCTCCATAAGCGCATTGAGATATAATAATAATAATAATGCTGGATTCTCGCGGTGTTTCTTTCATTATTTAATAGCTTTCGCTCATTGAAAGCCCCCCCACAAATAGTTTTACTGCAAGATCCCCCCATTTACAAGAATAGGCTTCCTACATTTGCTTCCTTTAAATCATTTGCTCCGCCGTTTAAACAAGGGACCCCTCCCAAGGTGGCCACATATGTCTACTTGAACTTTTTGAATGTGTTTTCAGTACTGCCTTGTTTTTTTGATAGGCCTGACTTTATGGCCATTGATGTGTACTCCCCCTTGGGGCTTTTTGACTCCGATCACTCACGATTCAGGGCCTGCAACCTCTACTCTACCGTTTCCACTTCCTCCGGAAATAGAACCGTCGACCCAACCACCTGCTTCCCACAAAACTCCTACCCCACACTGGTGGCCGGGGACTTCAATATCCACCATCCACAGGCCGACCCCCTAAGAACGATTTCATCAAACGAATTTGCAACCTCCAACCCCTACTTCGAGCTAGCATTAAACTCTGGCTTTCAGCTCTCAAACACCCCAGGGGCCTATACTAGGTTTCCATTCGACATCAACACTAGACCAGGGGTCATAGACCTGGCCTTCACAAACGCCCCCCTCACTCGCTTCCTACACTCTTGGTCAACCCGCCTCCCGGCAACTGGCTCAGACCACCTCCCTATTGCCATCACGTTCACCGCACCCCTCATGAGAATGGCTCCTCCCTCACCATACTGGGACAAGACAGACTGGGAAGTCATCA
>JACCEG010000021.1:226308-293314 GCA_014065205.1 Tuber brumale
CCTCCAAGATACTACCACTACAAACCTACACTCAAGCCTCATCCCTTCATGGGGCTCGATCGCTTCACAGCTGGACGCATACACCAGGGACGATCTGGGAAAAGCAATCTCACCGCACATCACTCATGGGATGACATAGAATCCACCCCCCTCTGTACCATATGCGAGGAGGATGACGAGACATTCACCCACGCTATCCTTCACTGCTCGGCTAAAGCTGACAAAAGATCACTCTACCTCCAAGGGGTGTCTGACGTCGGCCAAGGTTCACCTATCTGGTCCTCACTTTCTGCCATCATTGGCCTCGCTAACTACATCCGGACGACTGGTACCGGATTCCCACCCCCCATGCCGCCGATAAGGCCCCTCTCGCCCCCAGTTGAGGGCTCTCCCCCCTCTGCTGCTCTGCTTTGATTTATATACTTGTTGGATGAGGTTTATTTTCCGTTTGTGCGCGGGGAATTTTTCTTGTTGTTTCTTTACTTGCTGCAGTGGTCACCGTGGGAGGTGCTTAGGACGAATTTGTCAATCTGGAGATTTGCGCCGATGGTTTCTTTTGTTTGTTTGTTTGGAATTAAGGTTTTCTTTTTGCCATAGCTTACGCTGCATGCACGTTCTTGTACCTAACAAGCAATATATGATATAAAAAAGAAAAAAAAAGAAAAAAAGAAAATGCTGGATTATCTCGCATCCTCCGTCTCCGCTACACCTCCGGTGATTGAAATTTATTTCCTAATTGGGATAAACTCAACACCACACCAAACTATCACCACTTTTCGGTCTGCACACTCCCCTTGGGGGGGGTGTAGGCTATCACCGTTCATCCTTCTGGACTTCGAGTCCATCTTTACTGCCCTCTCCCATTGAGGTTTACCCTCTAGGGATACCCCATCCTCTTCTTCCAGCATCGCACATTGCTGGGTACCTCCCTTACCCCGCTTTTGCTAGGCCTCGCTAAGCATCAGCACGGTCGGGTTTCCCTCTTGTCATCTCAACAGACGGCTGGGATTACGGTTTGCGGTACGCGATTACGATGGACTCCCGTATCCCTCCCCTAAAGAAACTGGCGAGTTGTCTCGGGTCTCCTCAACAGGCCACGGTCGATTTCGCCATTCCCCTTCCCCTCTCATCGCTTCAGCAGGTGGTATCCCATCCACTATACTGACACTATCTCGCGTAGAAACAAGGGACTACGTGAGAGACGTGGTAAAACTGCGGGCTTTGTTTGGGGCTTGCCGGGGGCCGCCTAGTTAGACAAGAACACGATTCCGACAGTTGGTTTGTCACTTGGGTCTACCCCTCCTCTATACTTCCTCGGTACGATCGGCTGGCACCCGACTGCTACCACAGGCTGGCACCCTACTGCTACCCCCCCACCTTAGCTGGCACCTTACTGCCGTCTACACTTCCTGCTGGTCTCAGACCAGTACCACCCCCCTAGCTGGTACCTTACTACCACCTCTTCCTGGTCAGCACCCCGTCTGCTGGCCACCCCACCCGGTCTGGATTTCCGGCGGACCTCTGGGGTTCTTGGGCCCTGCCACTCGCCTTCCTTTGGCTTCAGTTGGGTTTCTCCTACTTTTGTTTCCCTTGCCCCTGTTGCCAAGTCTATCAGACGTAGGGTACATTCGCCCGCTTAGTGCGCAGGACCGGTTCTATGATAGTGACCTCAGTATATCTGCCTAGCTTAGGCCACATGGTGTTCCTACGGGTTCGGTTTATGGGTTTTCACTGGTTTGGGGTTTCCTACTGTTGCTTTGGTTGGTTCACTGTTGGGGTCTGGGATTTCTCTTATGTTGCGCGTCTTCCGAGGTTTTAGGTTCATGTATACTGTAGCGGTTGTGGTTAGGTGGAGTTTTTTACACCGACTGGCCTTGTAGTTAGAGGGTTTTTCTTCAGCCTTTCTGAGCCGGGGCAGGGGTGGAGGTTTAGGTCTACATAGCTTGCGCTGACGTGACCTTGTTCCTTAATACTAAATAAAAACGGATTTAAAAAAAAAGAAAAAAAAAAAAAAAAAGAAGTTGCAGGAGTCTCTCAGATCCTCCGTCTCCGCTACACCTCCGGTGATTGAAATTTATTTCCTATTTGGGATAGACTCAACACCACACCGAAACTATCACCACTTTTCGGTCTGCACTCTCCCCATGGGTGGGTGTAGGCTATCTCTATCCATCCTTTCAGACTTCGGGCTTGTCTCCCCATCCCTTTCCCTGTGGGTCTACCCCCCTGGGATACTCTATCCTCCCCTCTGGCATCTCACGATGTCCAGAAACCTCTTTACCCCGCTTTTGCTCTAGCTTCGCTTAGCATCAGCGCGGTCGGCTACAACCCTTTCTTCATCTTGGCAGACGGTTGGGATTACAGTTTGCGGTACGTGATTATGATGGATTCCTGTATCCCTCCTCCTAACGAAACTGGCGGAGTTGTGTCAGGTTTCCTCAACAGGCTACGGTCGATTTCGCCACCATCCTTCCTTACTCATCGCTTCAGCTGGTGGTATCCCATCCACTATAGTGACACTATCTCTCTGAGAACAATGGACTATACAAGAGACGTGGTAAAACAGCTGGCTTTGTTTGGAGCCTGCTGGAGGCCGCCTAGAGAGGACACGAACACGATACCGACAGCCTTTTTGTCGCTTAGGGACGGATGCCTTCCTCCTACACTCCCCATGGTTGCGATCGGCTGGCACCCTACTGCTACACCACCCCTTGGCTGGCACCCTACTGCTACACCACCCCTTGGCTGGCACCCTACTGCTACCGGACAGCTTGCATCTCACTGCCGTCTTCACTCCTCGCGGGCTTTAGACCCGCACCCCCACCCAAGCTGGCATCTTACTGCTACCCTGGCTGGCACCCTACTGCTACCCACACTCCGCTGGAGTTTCTCCGGCACCAACCCAACCCCAGCTGGCACCTTACTGCTACCTCTCGTCAGGGCTTGCAGGTGGCGTTGCCCCTTCGGCCCAACAATCCTTCCTTTAGGTGACAAGGCCGACACCTACCTCCATACCTCCTTTTGAACCCATACCGGGTGAGGCGTTACCGCCCAGACTTTCATTATTGGCTAGTCATCCCTATAGGGGGTGCATTTTGGGATATCAATTGGTTTCTTTTGTGCCTTCGGGCCGAGATTTCGCGGGTTGTTTTTCCTGATGTTTCCTGCTTGTCTTTAGTTAGGCTTCCTTTATTCTCAGAGTTCGCTTGCGAGGTAGGGACAGGTCTGGCTGGGGGCGAGATGTGCGGTCAACTCCATACCAAAGGGGCTTGGGACGGACCGCTTTTCCCTGGCAGGGGGAGGGATGTTTGAAATTAAGGGTTTTCTTTTTGCCATAGCTTACGCTGCATGCATGTTCTTGTACCCTAATCAAGTAATATATGATATAAAAAAAAATAAAAAGAAATCCGGGAGTCTCTCGCAGACCAAACTATCTCCACTTTTCGGTCTGCACCCTCCCCTTGGGGGGGGCGTAGGCTAACACCATTCATCCTTCTGGACTTCGAGTCCATCTCTACTGCCCTTTCTCTTGGAGGTTTACCCTCTAGTGATACCCCATCCTCTTCTTCCAGCATCTCACAATGCTGGGTACCTCCCTTACCCCGCTTTTCCCAGGCCTCGCTTAGCATCAGCGCGGTCGCGTTTCCCTCTTTTCATCACATCAGACGGCTGGGACTACAGTTTGCAGTACGCGATTATGGTGGATTCCTGTATCCCTCCTCCTAAAGATACTGGGGAGTTGTGTCGGGATTCCGCAACAGGCTACGGTCGATGTCGCCATTCTCCTTCCTCACTCAATGCTTCAGCAGGTGGTATCCCATCCACTATAGTGACACTACCTCGCGTAGAACAAGGGACTACATGAGCGATGCGGTAAAACTGCTGGCTTTGCTGGGGCTTGCAGGAGGCCGCCTAGCAAGACACGAACATGATTCCGACAGTTGTTTTGGTACCAGGGTCTACCCCTCCTCTATACTTCCTCGGTGCAATCGGCTGGCACCCTACTGCTACCACAGGCTGGCACCCTACTGCTACCCCCCCACTTTAGCTGGCACCTTACCGCCTTCTACACTTCCTGATGGTCTCGGAGCAGTACCACCCCCCCTAGCTGGTAGCTTACTACCACCTCTCTCTGGTTCGCACTTTGGTTGCTGGCATCCCCACTAGGTCTGGTTTTCCGCCGGACCTCTGGGGGTTCTTGGGTCCTACCACAAGCCTTCCTCCTGTTTCAGTTGGGTTTCTCTTGCTTTTGTTTTCCCTTGCCCCTGTTGCTAAGTATATCGGACGTAGGGTACTATTACCCCTTTTCAGTGCTCAGGGCCGGTTCTATGATAGCGACCTCAGTATATCTGACTAGCTTAGGCCATATGGTGTTCCTTAGGGTTCGCTTTATGGGTTTTCATAGTTTGGGCTTTCTTTCTGTTGTTTTGGTTAGTTCACTGTGGGGGTTTTGGGATTTCTCTTATGTCGCGTGTCGATGGAGGGTTTTCGGTTCGTGTACACTGTAGCGGTCGTGGTTTAGAGGAGTTTTTTTACACCGACTGGCCTTGTATTTAGACGGTTTTTCTTCAGCCTTTTTGAGCCGGGGCAGGGGTGGAGGTTTAGGTCTACATAGCTTGCGCTGATGTGACCTTGTTCCTTAATACTAAATAAAAATGATTTAAAAAAAAAAAAGAAAAAAAAAGAAAAATGCTGGAGTCTCTTGGGAGGTCCGCTCAAGTCCCCACTGCACCACAACTGGCACCTGCTGCCCAAATCCAATCCTCCCCCCCCCAGAACGTCTCCAGGTCCTCCTCTGTAGGCCACCTTGACCCCAACGTACCGCTCCTCAGGGAAATGTACAACCACACCACTTCCAACCTCGCCACCAACAGAGATGTCTACCGCAGGCTCTGGGACACTGATCTCAGGAGCCTCGCGGATGGAGAAGCATCTATTCTCCCTCTGCTCATGGCTGCACTAGAGGGAATAGCAGCCCATTACTCTACAATAGGCTTCCTCGAAAGCAAGCTTGACACTCCTGCCCCCGCACCAAAACACTCCCACACCAATACAAGCCCCTCCCTTGCCTCTATCCAAGCCCCTGTTGCGGACCTCTCATCACGAGTGGCGGCCTCCCTCTCTGCAAAACCAACCTTGGCCCCACAACAGCCCCAGGTAGGGAGACAAATCAAACAGGAGGGGAAGAATTCCGTGGCCCTGTTGGTCCCAGCAACCACCCCGGTGGATGACTTCGACTCTGACATCCCTCGTTACTACACCGCCACTGTGAAGTGGTATGGTGATCCAAAAGCCTACACCGTTAAATACCCACGCTTATGGGAAGCCCAGGCCTTCCGTGAAGGGAAGTACGGTGCCTACTCCTTCATATCTGGCCACCTGGAACCATCACTGAACAAGGCCCTCAGTAAGGCAAAACCCAAACCATGCACCTATGCCCTGGCTGCTGTACCGCAAGAGCAGGCTGGGGGAAGGAAGTCAAAAAGGAGGAAGGAAGGAGGTCAGACCTCCGCCTCTGCCGCCCAAGTCGCAGCATCAAGGGAGGTGGGCCCCACAGTTAGGGGGCCACCCCCCTTTCCAGCGGCCGACAGAAGATTTTTTTCACCCCGGGAGACCCCCCTACCCCATGCCGATGCCCTCAAGATAGCTGCAAAAGCGCCAGACATAGCCATCCAAGTTCTCCGGGAGGCAAACTGCCCATACTCCCTCTGCTTTAGCGCCTCAGGCAACGCCCGCGGTGCTCTCATACTCACGGCCCGCTCCTTGCAGACACCTGCCACCTCCTACTCCCCCTACTACGAAACCCTTGCTGCAAGGATTAACAAGGCATTCCCAGTTGGGGACAACCCTTTCCGGCCCTTCAGGCCGGCACCAAACGAAGTACAGCTGGCCATACACAGACTGCCTACTGCTTTCCTCCCACAAGAGCAAGAAGAGCTTCGCTTAGAATTGGGGAACTCTATTCTGAACGCGACAGGGGTGACAATCTTCTCTGCCAGATACCTCCAGCCGAATCCTGAAATAAGGTCTTCCAAGAACTCAACCTCCATAGTGGTGTCTGTTCCCCCTACTGACGTTGTGAAGATAGGAAGGACTATCTACCTCTACTCCAAGCCCCGCAAAGTGGACGCATGCCCCTCCAAAAGCCGATACATGCAATGCTAGAAATGCTGGAAGTTCGGACATCCCTCCCCTTTGTGCAAGGAAAGAGCCTCCCCCTGCCCGCTGTGCTCAGGCTCCCACCCCAGGTCAGCACATCGATGCACAAACCCAACATGCCCCAAGGACGGTCACCTCCAGGCGGTAGCTGCCTGCTGCCCTGCCTCTCCCCTCAAATGCCTCAACTGCTCTGGGGACCACTCAGCAACTAACATTGACTGCCCCTCCTGACCCAAGCCACCAGCCAGGGATGACCTGCCCCCTCAGCCAGAAGGCGAAGACATGGATACAGATGGCGATGAATCCAGACCCGCCACTCCCAAAGGGAAAGGCAAACAGACTGACACTAGCGTAGAAGAAACCCCTCAGTAATCGACATCCCGCTCCTGTCCAAGGGACCTTTTCAAGGCCGCAATGCCCAAACGAGTTGGCCCCCCCTGTGGGCTGATGCGTTCTCTTCCGAAGACCCCATCACAGATGCCTAAAGATGAAGGACTCAGCCTGCACCTCGCCCACTGGGCCACCTCCCCTGTTCTCTCCTAAGCAACTTTTCCTGGTTCAACATAACTGTCTGGGAAGCTGGCATGTGTTTCTTTCATTATTTAATAGCTTACGGTCATTGAAAGCTCTCCCACAGATAGTCTTATTACAGGACCCCCCGTCTACAAAAATAGGCTTCCTATGTTTGCTTCCTTTAAATCATTTGCCCCGCCATTCACACAGGGAACCTCTCCCAAGGTGGCTAGCTATGTTTACCTGGATTTTTTAAATGTGTTTTCAGTACTACCTTGTGTTTTTGATAGGCCTGATTATATGGCCATTGACGTGTACTCCCCCCTAGGGCTTTTTGACTTTGATCATTCACGCTTCAGGGCCTATAACCTTTACTCCACAGTTGCCACTTCCTCCGGGAACAGAAAAGTCGACCCACTTACCTGCTTCCCCCAACACTCCTTCCCAACACTGGTGGCTGGGGACTTCCACATCCACCATCCACAGGCAGACCCCCTGAGAACGATCTCTTCGAACGAGTTCTCCACCTCCAACCCCTACTTCGAGAAAGCAATAGACTCTGGTTTCCACCTCTCCAATACCCCTGGAGCATACACTAGGGTCCCCTTCGACACAAACACCACACCGGGTGTTATAGACCGGGCCTTCACCAACACCCCCCTCACACGCTTTTTACACTCCTGGTCGACTCTCCTCCCAGCAACGGGCTCAAACCACCTTCCTATAGCCATAGTGTGCACTGCACCCCTCATGAGAATGGCCCCTCCATCACCGTACTGGGACAAGACAGAGTGGGAAGTCATCACTGAGAAGTTAAAGGACTTGAAGTTCCCTCCCCCACGTCCCCACCCCACCGACCATGATCTAGACAGTTGGCTAGAAAGGCCCATGCATACTCTCATCACTCTTCTCAAATCATGCACCCCGACCAAGAAGATATCGATCCACTCAAAGCCTTGGTGGAGTATGGAGATAATACACCTGAGACAAGCCCACCACCGCGCCTCCCGGGTACACCGGAAGGACCCCACCCCAATGTCCCTAGACAAACTAAAAACCCACCGAAATCGATACTTTAAGGCGATCTAGAAAGCCAAAGCCAACTATTGGAAAGACTTCCTAGCCGGAGTTACGCCGCAGATGGTATGGAAAGCAAAAAAAGCAGCCATCGGAAGAGAGGAGGACCGATTCCCCAACCGACCCAATGCGAGCTCACCAATCCAGATCAACGATACTCTGCTAGCTCACTTCTTCCCACCTAAACCCCGCGCACAATCAGTTGCCTATCCCAGATTTGACCCCGAGCACCCGCCATTTGCGCCAGAGGAGGTCTCCTCTGCCCTGGCGAGGTCTTCCAACAGGTCAGCCCCTGGTCCAGACCAAGTGCCTTATTGGGTCTGGAAGAAAGTCCATGTAATAAACTCCTCACTCCGCACATCTCTCCTCGCCCCTCTTCTCGCATAAAGACACTACCCGAAGAGCCTCAAGATGGCCAATTGGATCGTCTTACCAAAATTGGGTAAACCAAACTACTCTACCCCCGCTTCGCTTAGAATCATCGCCTTACTTGCGACCTTTTTGAAGATATTGGAAAGAGTGGTGGCTGCTCATCTCTCCCTAATCGCACGAGAAGTAGGGCTTCTCAACCCAAACCAATGCGGCTCACTAGCTGGACTGTCAACTTTTGCTGCCGTGGCAGCCCTAGTCCAAGAGGTCAGGGCACGCCAGGACTCGTCCTCCCAAGCATGCTCCCTGTTCTTAGACATAACAGGCGGATTTGATAGCGTTTCCACCAACATCCTAACAGCCAAACTCAGGGCCAAGGGCGCCCCCAAATACCTGGTTGCCTGGGTCCGATCATTCCTCACAGACCGTTCATGCCGTTTGTTGTTCCAAGGATCACCCGGGGCTTTTGCCCCAGTGCAAGTCAGCATGCCCCAAGGTTCTCCTGTCTCTCCTTTGTTATTTGTGATTTATGTTTCTGAATTGCATATTGCTATACCCCGTGGGGTAATATTTTCCTATGTTGATGATTTTTCAATTACGGTTTCTACTGCTTCTTATAGGGGGAATATTAGGTATCTTCAATATGTTCTTTCTTTGCTTCAGAGCAGGGCAGCGATGATTGGAGTTTCCTTTTCAATCCCTAAAACAGAACTCATCCACTGGAGGACACCTAAGGACAGGTCCCTGGTCTCTAATCAACCTATAGCCCTCAATAGCTCCATCTTTTCGCCGTCCTCCTGCCTCAGATGGCTGGGATACTGGTTCACCCCGACCCTGGAAACAACAACTCACTTCACCAAAAGACTCACGCTAGCCTCAGGGGCTGCCATTAGGAGGCTCGCTCCTCCGGGGATTGGAATCCCTCCTCACATGTGCTGCAGGTTGGCTATGGGCCTCATCCTGCCTATCCTAACTTACGGGGCCGACCTCCTCACACCAACACTGGCCACAATGGACAAGATGACCGTCATATGGAAGAGAGTGATGCGATGGGTGACGAACTGCTTCACCTCGACCCCCACCACCATCCCGGCTATTGAGGCATGCCTCCCACCCTATAGCCTGCTGGTCCCCCACAAAAGAAGGATGGCCGCGCTGCGACTGGCCTGCTCCTCCCCTGCCTACAACCCGGCCTCGGCTAGGCTCCCACCTGACTTTCCTTCATACACCTCCCACCCAGGAAGGACCCAGCATCGGGAACTCCTAGGAGGCAGGAAACAGAACTATATTTCCCTAGGTTGGAGACAATACAAGGCGGAACAACTTATGAGAAGACATCTTCCGATGGACTCACTAGCACACCTTCTCCTGCCTATGATGCGTGGGGATGAGCCCCCCCCCCCAGCCTACCCGGCCTTAGAACCAGGGTTGACCCCAATGCCTCCCATGAACTTGGGCTACAAATCTCTAAAAGCCTCCCTGAGGGGGAAACTCCTGCTTGACTGGATTCACCTGGCCCGACCTCCGCGCTACTACCAATACAGACTCTCGCTAAGGCCTCATGCTTTCATGGGGCACGATTGCTTCAGAGCCGGGGGGATACACCAGGGACGATCCGGAAAGAGCTACCGTGCCGCACACCACTCCAGGGACGATCAAGAGCCCTCTCCCCGGTGCACCTTTTGTGAGGAACATGACGAAACCTTTCCCCACACAATCCTACACTGCTCTGCTAAAGCTGATAAGAGGACACGCTACCTCCATGGAGTCTCCGACGTCAGCCAAGGGTGGCCTATCTGGTCTTCTCTCCCCGCCATAATTGGACTAGCAAACTTCATCTGGATTACGGGTACCGGGTTCCCTCCTCCCATGCCGCCGATCAGGCCACTTTCGCCCCCAGGGGATGGATCTCCCACCTCTGCTGCCCTGCCTTAGTTAATATACTTACTTTATAAAATTTCCTTTGCTGTGTGCGATGGGAGATTTTATTTGTTTTCTTTACTGATTGGAGTGGTCACCGTAGGAGGTGCTTGAGACGAATTTGTCACTTTGGTGATTTGTGCCAATGGTTTCTTTTGTTTGTTTGTTTGGAATTAAGGTTTTCTTTTTGCCATAGCTTACGCTGCATGCATGTTCTGGTACCTAACAAGTAATATATGATACAAAAAAAATAGAAAAAAGAAAAAAAAAGTGCTGGGGTCTCTCCCATCCTCCGTCTCCACTACACCTCTGGTGATTGAAATTTATTTCCTATTTGTAATAAACTCAACACCACACCAAACTATCATCACTTTTCGGTCTGCACCCTCCCCTTGAGGGGGGTGTAGCCTATCACCATTCATCCTTTTGGACTTCGAGTCCATCCCTACTGCCCTCTCCCTTTGAGGTTTACCCTCTGTGGATACCCCATTCTCTTCTTCCAGCATCTCACGATGCTGGGTACCTCCCTGACCCCGCTTTTGCTAGGCCTCGCTTAGCTTCAGCATTGTCGGGTTTCCCGCATTTCATGACAACAGACGGCTGGGACTGTGGTTCGCGGTACGCGATTGCGATGGATTCCGGTATCTCTCCTCCTAAAGAAACTGGGGGAGTTGTATCAGGTCTCCTGAACAGGCTACGGTCAATTTCACCACCCTCCTTCCCTCCTCATCGCTTGAGCAGGTGTTATCCCATCCACTATAGTGACACTATCTCTCGTAGAACAAGGGACTATATGAGAGACCTGGTAAAACTGCTGGCTTTGTTTGGGGCTTGCTGGAGGCCGCCTAGCAAGACATGAACATGATTCCGACAGTTGTTTTGGCACCTGGGTCTACCCCTCCTCCATACTTTCTCAGCGCGATTGGCTGGCACCTTACTGCTACCACAGGCTGGCACCCTACTGCTACCCCCCCACCTTAGCTGGCACCTTACTGCCTTCTACACTTGCTACTGGTCTCAGACCAGTACAACCCCTCCCCAGCTGGCACCTTACTGCTACCTCTCGCCGGGGCTAGAAGGTGGCGGTGCCCCTTCTGCTCAACAACCCTTCCTCTGGGTGACAAGGCTGACACCTACCTCCATACCTCCTCGTGAGTCCACACCGGGTGAGGCGTTACCGCCCCATTATACTTTTTGCCTGGTCATCCCAGTAGAAGGTGCATTCTGGGATATTAATTGGTTTTTTTTGTGCCTTCGGCCCGCGATTTCCCGCGGGGTTTTTCCTGATGTTTCCTGGTTGTTTCTAGTTAGGCTTCTCTTACTCTTCAAGTTAGCTTGCGAGGTGGGTATAGGTCTGGCTGAGGGCGAGATGTGTGGTTGGCTCCATACCTGAGGGGCTGGGGACGGACGGCTTTTACCTGGCGGGGGGAGGGATATTTGAAATTAAGGGTTTTCTTTTTGCCATAGCTTACGCTGCATGCACATTCTTGTACCCTAATCAAGTAATGTATGATATGAAAAAATAAAAAAAAAAAAAAAAAAAAAAAGAAAAATAAGTAACCTGACTTTGGCATCCTCCATCTCCGCTACACATCCGGTCATTGAAATTTATTTGCGATTTGGGATACACTGAACACCAGACCAAACTAGCACCACTTGTTGCTCTGCTCTCTCCCTTTGGGTGGGGTGTAGGCTATCACTATTCATCCCTCTGTATTTCGGGTCCATCTCGTCTGCCCTCTCCCTTTGAGGTTTACCCTTTAGGGACAACCTACCCTCTTCTTCCTGCATCTCACGATGCTGGGTACCTCCGTTACCCCGCTTTTGCTAGGCCTCACTTGGTATAAGCACAGTCGTGTTTCCCTCTTTTCATCACAACAGACGGCTGGGACTACGGTTTGCAGTACATGTTTACGATGGACTCCTGTATCCTTCTCCTAAAGAATCTTGGGAGTTGTGTCAAGTCTCCTCAAAAGGCTACCAGCCATTACGCCACCCTCCTTCCTCGCTCATTGCTTCAGCAGGTGGTATCGTATCCACTATGGTGACACTATCTCGTGTAGAACAAGAGACTACATGAGAGACGTGGTAAAGCTGCAGGCCTTGTCTGGGGCTTGCTGGAGGCCGCCTAGCCAGAACCGAAGACGCTTCGGACAGTTGTTTTGACGCCTGGGTCTGCCCCTCTTCCACACTCCCTCAGTGCGATCGGCTGGTAACCTACTGCTACCACAGGCTGGCACCCTACTGCTATCCCCCCACCTTAGCTGGCATCTTACTGCCTTCTACACTTTCCTGCTAATCTCTGACCAGTCCAACCCTCCCCAGCTGGTACCTTACTACCACCCCTTCCAGGTCAGCACCTTGACTGCTGGCCTCCCCACCTGGTCTGGATTTCCGGCGGACCTCTAGGGGTTCTCGGGCCCTGCCACAGGCCTCCCTCCGGCTTCAGTTGGGTTGTTCCCTACCTTTGGTTCCCTTATCCCCGCTGCGCGGGGTATATCTATCCTATTTAGTGCTGGGGTCCGGTTCTGTGATGGAAGATCGCTAGGTTTTGACCAGGTGACCTAGGCTGGATGGTTTATGGGTTTTCATCAGTTTCCATTTCTTTCTATTACTTTGGTTTTGGTTGGTTCACTGTTGGGGTTTGGGGATTTCTCTTATGTCCCGCGTCTCTGGAGGGTTTTGGGTTCGTGTATACTGTAGCGGTTGTGGTTAGGGGGATTTTTTTACACTGACTGGCCTTGTAGTTAGAAGGTTTTTTTCAGCCTTTCTGAGCCAAGGCAGGCGAGGAGGTTTAGGTTTATATGGCTTGCGCTGACATAACCTTGTTCCTTAAAACTAAATACAAACAGATTAAAAAAAAAAAAGATAAAAAAATAACCTGGCATCGGCCATCCTCCATCTCAGCTACCCCTCTCGTGATTGACATTCATTTCCTATTTGGGATAGACTCAACATCACACCAAACCATCACCACTTTTCGGTCTGCACCCTCTCCTTGGGGCGGGTGTAGGCTATCTTGGCGCATCCTTTTGGACTTCCAGTCCGTCTTTTCATCCCTTTCCCTACAGCTCAATCCACCTGGGATGCTCTATCCTCCTCTCTGACATCTCACGATTTCTAGAAACCTCTTTCCCCCGCTTTTGCTGTACCTGCGCTTAGAATCAGCATGGTCGGCTACAACTCTTTCTTCATCGGGGCAGATGGCTGTCATTAAGGTTTGCGGTACACGATTACGCGGGATTCCTGTATCCCTCTTTGTACCAAAACTAGCGCAGTTGTGTCAAGTCTCCTCAAGAGGCTACGGTCAATTTCGCGACCCACCTACCTCACTCACCGCTTCACCTGGTGCTATCCCATCCTCTAGAGTGCGACTATCTCTCTGAGAACAAGGGACTACATGAGAGATATGGTAAAACAGCTTGCTTTGTTTGGGGCTGGTTGGAGGCCACTTAGTAAGATACGAACAGGAGACTAACAGCCTCTTTGTCGTTTAGGGAGGGTTGCCTTCCATCTACACTCCTCACAGCTGCGATCGGCTGGCATCCTACTGTTACACTACCCCTTGACTGGCATCCTACTACCACCAGATAGCTTGCATCTTACTGCCATCTTTACTCTTCGCGTGCTTTGCTCACGCCCCTCCACTCAAGCTGGCACCTGACTGCTGCCCTGGCTGGTACCCTACAGCTGCCCCCATTCTGCTGGAGTTTCTTCCGGCACCCACCAACCACCAGCCAGTACCTTACTGCTACTACCCTTCTTGGTTTATGAGTGGCGATGCCCCGCCTGCCCTACACTTCCTACTCCAGGTGACAAGGCCGACACCTGCCTCCATACCTTTTTGTAAGCCCACGCCTGGCGCGGCATTACTGCCCCGTCTTTGCTCTTGGGCTAGTTATCTTTATAGGGGGTGCATTTTGGGATATTAATTGGTTTCTTTTGTGCCTTCAGGCCAAGATTTCCCACGTGGTTTTTCCAAAGGTTTCCTGCTTGTTTCTTGTTAGGCTGCTCTTGCTCTCCGGGTTCACTTGCGAGGTAGGTATGGGTCTGGCTGGGGGCGAGATGTGTGGTTGTCTTCATACCGTAGGGGCTTGAGACGGACCGCTTTAACCTGGTGCGGGGGGGAATGTTTGACATTAAGCGTTTTCTTTTTGCCATATCTTATGCTGCATGCATGTTCTTGTACCCTAATCAAGTAATATATGATATAAAAAAAGGAAAAAAAAGCAAAAAAAAAGGCAAAAAAAAGTCACCTGGCTTTGGCAGATCCCTGCATCCAGCGATCCAGGCCACTCAGTTAAAGGAACACCCCCCTTCCCAGCAGCAGACAGCAGGTTCTTACCACCCCGAATGACTCTACTTCCACACCTGGATGCGCTTAGGATAGCTGCCACAGCCCCAGACATAGCCGCCCAAGTCCTCAAAGAGGCGAACTGCCCACAGCCACTATGTTTTAGGGCCTCTGTCAATTCCCGTGGTGCCCTCACTCTCACAACCCGATCTCGGCAGACTCCTGCTACTGCCTACTCTCCGTGCTGTGACGCACAGGCAGCAAGGTTCAACAAGGCGTTCCCAGTCGCGGACAATCCTTTCAGGCCATTCAGACCTCCTCCTAATGAAGTTCAACCAGCCATCCACGGCTTACCAATACCGTTACTTCCAGAGGACCAAGAAGAGCTTCGCTCTGAGCTGGGAAACTCTATTCTGAACACAAAGGAGGTAACAATCTTCTCCGCAAGATACCTGCAACCGAACCCAGAAATAAGGGCAACCAAAAACTCTATCTCCATTGTCGTATCCATTCCCCCTGCTGACGTTGTGAAGATAGGAAGGACTATCTACCTCTATTCCAAGCCATACAAGGTAGACAAATGCCACTCTAAGAGTCACTATATGCAATGCCAGAAATGCAGGAAGTTTGGACACCCCTGCCCTATGGGCAAGGAAACCGCCTCGCTTTGTCCACTCTACTCTGTGTCCCACCCCCGATCGGCCCACCGATGTACAAACCTGACGTGCCCCAAAGACGGCCACCTGACGGCTGTCGCTGCCTGCTGCCTCACCTCACCACTAAAATGCTCCCACTGCTCAGGGGATCATTCCGCAACCAACAACGACTGCCCCTCCCGACCCAAGCCCCGGGCCAGAGACAACTTACCTCCTAACCAGGAGGACGGAGGAATGGACACCGACGAAGACAACTCAAGACCTGCTATACGCAAAGGAAAAGGGAAACAGATTGACACCTGTGTAGAGGAAACCCCACGCCAGTCGACCTTCCGCACTCTCCCAATGAACCTGTTCAAGGTACCGATACTTAAGCGAGTCGGCCCCCCCCCCATGTGGGCTGATGCGTTTTCTTGTGAAGACCCAATTAAAGGTGCATAAATGTGGAGGACTCTTCCTACACCTTGCCCATAGGGCCATCCCCCCTATCCTCTCTTAAGCAACTTTTTTTTATCCAACACAACTGTTTGGGAAGCTGGGATGTGTTTCTTTCATTGTTTAATAGCATTCACAGTTTGGAAGCTCCCCCACCGATTATACTACTTCAAGACCCCCCCATTTATCGCAACAAACTTCCTAAAGCACCTAGTCAAAAGTCTTGGTGATCGCCTATTTCAACAATTGTTGCAATGGCAACCATAGAGTAAAGAAATTGCAATAACTTAACCACCAAAGCTTGAAATGATAAGAAATTAAAAAGAGTAAATTCTAGGACCAGCCTTTACATATAAATAGAATCAAAAATTAAAAAAACAATTGCTAGTATCTTGTGTACCACGCCTTGGCTGCAATAACAGCCTGAACCGGGTCAGGCATTGACCTCCGTAAAGACTCAAAAAAACCATAGGGTATTGTATCCCATACTATAGGTAATGCCTCTACTAGCTTCTGCTTGACCTTCTGAGGGCCACCAGGTATTGAAGCAATATCTGGATACTGAATCTGAAGTCTGTTCTTCAGTTCAACTTACACATGCTCAATAGTGTTAAGGTCAGGTGAACAAGGAGGGTGTTCAGCCAGTTCAATGCTATTTTCATCAAACCAATCTAGGACTGTCTGAGCGGTATGGACAGTAGAGTTGTCTTGCTGAAAGATGGGATCACTGATGGTGTCGCGCACATGTGTCAGGACCATGATAAGACAAATTTCTAGCAACCAGAGGTAGACCCACTGGTCAATAGATTTCACAACCAAAGGCACAAAGGTTCCCTGGTTTTTGCCCCAGAAACATCCCCAGACCATCAAAGAAATACCCCTTCCCTTTCCCACCCCTCTAACACAGTCAGGATGCCACTTTTCAGAAGCTGATCTGAAGACCCATTTCAGCTTAGGATTGCGACTTCTTTCCACAGAGCATTCATCACTCCAGATAACCTATTCAAAGTCTTCAGAGGTCCAATTCCAGTATGCCTTAGCCCATGCTAGCCTTTTTTGAGCATGCTCTGGTGTGAGCTTCCCTCTCTTCTTAGCTAGCCACTTCTTAATACCACTTTCTCTTAAGGCCCGGTCCACTGTAGAGAGTGAAACATTTAGAGCTAAAATCTGCCGCAACCTTTCCCTATGCCAGTCTCTGTGGACCCTTGCTCCTCGCACTAATGATCGCTTAGCTCTCTGGGAGAGCCGGGGTGGCCGGCCAGAGCGAGGAAGGTTGTCAATTGAACCCCACTTTAGCGACCTAGCAAGGAAGTTTCTAACTGTTGACCAAGGGCGGCCAACTATCTGGCTGACAGTAGAAATTTTTTGAAAAATCTCAAAAAAGGCAATAATCATTCCTTTCTCAATTTGGTTAAGCTCTTTGCGTGATGTCTTTAGTGGCATGGTTGCTGCTGGGAGGAAAATTGAATAGGTGTTCTTTGTTGCACGGTTGCGTTAACTTCGCTTATCCGCCATTTTCACCAAGACTTTTGCTTAGGTGCTTCACCTTTTTATTTTTTAAATCGTTTGCTCCTCCGTTCAAACAGGGTGCCCCCCACCATGGTGACCTATCTTTATTTGGATTTTTTAAATCTGCTTTCAGTACTGCAATGTTTTTTTGACACACCAGATTTCATGGCACTTGACATCTACTCCCTCTTAGGGCTTTTTGATTCCAGCTACTGACGATTTAGGGCCTACAACCTTTACTCAATGGTCGGCACTACCTCCGGAAACAGAACTGTCAGTCTCGCTATAGCTTTTCCTTTGGACTCCTATCCTGCACTTGTGGCTGGGGACTTTCACATTCACCACCCACAAGTGGATCCTCTAAGGACCATCTCCATGAATGAATTCTCCACGTCTAACCCCTACTTTGAACGAGCGCAAGATAACGGCTTCGAACTATGCAATACACCTGGAGCCTATACTAGGTTCCCATTCAACCATAACACAAGGCCGGGAGTTGTCGACCTGGCCTTTACCAACAGTCCCCTCACTCGATTTTTATGCTCCTTGTCAACCCGACTACCAGCAACAGGTTCACACCACCTGCCAATCTCCATCAAATTTACAGCACCTCTGATGAGAATGCCACGTCCAACCCCACACTGGGATAAGACAGACTGGGCGGTCGCTTCTGAGAAAACGAGAAACTTGACATTCCTACCCCCACACCCCCATCCAACCGACCTCGATGTAGACAACTGGCTAGAAAGACACATGCTAACGCTAACAACACTGATCAAAGCTTGCACTCTAACCAAAAGGGTCTCCATTCACTCCAAGCCATGGTTGGACATGACGATTACCCACCTAAGGCAGGCACATCAACGAGCCACAAGGGTACACAGGAAAGACACAACTGAACACTCCATGGAAGAACTAAGATCCTACCAAAACCGATACTTCAAGTCGATTAAGAAAGCCAAAGCCAAATACTGGAAAGAATTCCTGGAAGTGGTAACACCACAGTCAATCTGGAAAGCTAAGAAGGCAGCTATGGGAAGAGAGGAAGACAGATTCCCAGACTTGCCAGGTGCAGACTCCCCAACCAAGATTAATGCAGCTCTGCTAGATCATTTTTTCCCACCAAAACTGCCGGCACAATCGGTGGTCTACCCCCGTTTCGACCACGTGCACCCACCGCTTGCTCCGGGGGAGATCTTATCCACTCTCACTAGATCATCTAACACCTCTTCTCTGGGACCAGACCAAATCCCATATGGGGCCTGGAAGAAGGTTCACGCAATCAACCCCACTATACTCATGTCCCTCCTTGCCCCCCTTCTTGCCTACCGACATCACCCTAAGAGCCTCAAGATGGCCTATGGGGTGGTCCTACCCAAACCAGGAAAATAAGGCAACTCTACCCCAGCCTGGTTCCGAATTATCGTCATACTCGAGACCTCTTCTCAAATACTGGAAAGGATAGTAGCAATCCGCCTTTCTCTTATAGCCTGTAAAGTAGGGCTTCTAAACCCAAATTAATGCGGCTCCCTCGCTGGCCTATTGACCTTTGACGCAACACCTGCCCTGACCCACGAGGTTAGGGCAAGACAAAACCTCTCCTCCAAGGCCTCCTTCCTATTCTTGGATATAAAGGGAGTGTTCAATAACGTTTCTTCCACTCTTTTAACCACTAAACTAAGGGCCAAAGGTACTTCCAAATACCTGGTCCCCTGTGTCCGATCCTTTCTTACAGACCAATCACATTGTTTGTTATTTCAAGGGGCCCCTAGGGTCTTCTCCTGCATTCTGGTTGGAACACCCCAATGGTCCCTGGTTTCTCCTTTGTTATTTGTGATTTATGTTTCTGAATTGCATGTTTCTATATCCCGAGGGGTGATTTTTTCCTATGTTGATAATTTTTCAATTATGGTTTCTACTGCTTCTTACTAGAGGAATATCAGGTATTTTCAATTTGCTTTTTCCTTGCTTCAGAACAAGGAAGCGAAGATTGGAGTTTCCTTCTCGGTCGCCTAGATAGAACTGATCTACTGGAGGATGCCTAAAGACAGGTCCTAAGTCTCTGCCCAACCTATAACTCTCAATGGCTCAGTTTTTGTGCCCTCCTCTTCTCTAAGATGGCTAGAATACTGGTTCACCCCCACTCTAGAAACCACCCCCCACTTTACCAAATGACTCACACTGGCCTCAGGGGCCTTCTCTGCTATCAGAAGGCTGGCACCTCCTGGGATAGGGTTGCCCCCTTACATGTGCCGGAGGCTCGCTATGGGCCTCATCCTTCCTATCCTCACATACGGAGTGGACCTCCTCATACCAACACTAACCACAATGGACAAGATGACAGTCCTGTGGAACAAAGTTATGAGATGGGTCACGAACTGCTTCAGCTTGACCCCCACAACCAATTTGGCCATTGAGGCCTGCCTCCTCCACCTGGATCTACTAATCCCGCACAGCAGAAGGATGTCGGCACTTCGTTTGTCCTACTGTTCCCCTGCTTACAACCCGGCATCAGCCAGACTCCCCCCAGACTTCCCATCCTACGACTCTCACCCAGACAGATCTGCGCACAGGTGATTGCTCGAAGGGAGAAAACCGAATTACATCCCTCTGGCTGGCATCAGTATAAAGTTGAGCAACCCATGAGAAGACACTTACCGATTGACTCAATGGCGCATCTCCTGCTGCCTGTCATGAGACGAACCATATCCTTCCCACCCACCTACCCTGTCCTGGACCCCGGACTGTCCCTAATACCTTCCACTTTCTCGAGCTACAAGTCCCTCAAGGCCTTCCTGAGGAAAAAACTCCTCACAGACTGGAGACACCAGGCCCCACCTCTCCGCTACTACCAATACAGGACCACGCTGAAGCCCCATGCCTTCATGGGTCTGGACCACTTTCCAGCAGGTTGAATACATCAAGGAAGGGCCGGGAAGAGCTACCTGGCTACGCACCACTTTTGGGAAGATCCCCTGTCCGCCCCCATATGCACCTTCTGTGAAGTGGACCACAAGACGTTCACCCACGCAATCCTTCAATGCACAGCTAAGGCCGATAAGAGGGCGCTCTACCTCCATGGAGTTTCCGTCATCAGCCAAAGCTCACCTGTTCAGTGCTCGCTCCTGGCCACCTGTGGCCTTGCCAACTACATCGGCACTATGGGTACCGGATTTCCCCCACCCATCCCGCCGATCAGGCCCCTATCACCCGCTCAGCAGGAACTACCTCCCTCCGCTACCCTGCTTTGAATTCTATATGCTGCTGATGAATTTTCTTGGTAATCGCGCGATGAAAGTTTGTTGATTTCTTTACTGGTTTGAATGGTCACCGTTTGAGGTGCTTGCGACGCATTTGTCATTTTTGGAGATTTGAGCTGATGGTTTCTTTTATTTGTTTGTTTGGAATTAAGGTTTTCTTTTTGCCATAGCTTACGCTGTATGCACGTTCTTGTACCTAACAAGCAATATATGATATAAAAAAATAAAAATAAAAATAAAAAAGTCCACCATTTTAATTTAAAATAATAGGAAAATTATAGTATAAAAGCAATTGTAAATTAGAAACTGGTCCTTAGAATGTGAGATACAATAGAAATCATTAAAGGCAATATAAAATAGCAAAGTATTTGAGAACCTGTTTGACTAAATACTGGTAATAGTTGGGAGTAGCTTGGCAGTAGTTTGTCTAATCTGAGGTTAGTTTAGGGTTCAGTGGTACTTGATACACTATCACTTACTCTGAAGTTGGCCATGCAGGAATGGCTAATATATAATAGAAATATTTCTTTATACACAAGGGTAGTAGAACCTGTAATGTGTATAGTACTTTAGTTAAATCCTGGTTTTCTTATTTCTGCAACAGCAATAGTCCAGATATTCTGGAGTGACAATTTTCAAGAGTACATCAGATGGTGCGGAAGCACTATCATAAGTGTTATAAGATAGTCCTTACATTTAATGAGGTTGATAGGAAGAATGGGATAAACTAGTGGAGGAAATATTGATTTTATTAGACGATATACAAAGAGGAGCAGCAATTGTTGGTCTGTATTCAGCCTATGTCTCTTCTGTTTTCCTCTCGCTTGAAATCAACCCTTAATACAGGAATCCTATGATTTCCCCCCAACCCCCACTTCTTCTCCCATCATGGCTTCAGCCTAGGAGTGATGGCTATCTTCCTCCTCCCTTCACTGTCCTCTTTCGCTTCTTTAGACATCATGGCTTTCTTCCCTTGAGGTTCCAGTACTCCTCCTTTTCTGCTACCCATTTTCCCACCTCAGCTTACTTCCCACATAACAAACAGCAGGAAACATAGTTTGTGGTATGTGAAAACTCCATCAAGCTCTTTTGTTGATCTCACCCTTCAGCTTACTTGGTAAGTGGGAGTATTCCATCTACTAAGTAATACTATCTCTTATAGAACATAGCACAAGATGAGACATGCAGTAAAATGCCTTGCTTTACCTCTAGAGACTACCTTGTCAGATATGAACACAATTACTGAGAGTTGACACGATTGTATTTGTTTTTGCTACCTTTCTTACAGTTGAATCAGCTGGCGCACTACTGCTAAATTATCTTTAGTTGATGTCTCCTAGGCATCACTTCTACGTCTTCTGGCCTATAGTGCATTAGTCTCCTTGTCTCGCCACTGGTCCTTTTGCTTTCCGCTTTGGCTTTCCTTTTGATCTCCCACCTCCTTTCACTAGGTACATTCACATTGGCCGGAGATACAGTTATTTCTGGTAGCTTAAGGCCTTTGGCCGTATGACCGCAGTTCAGGTTTCATGAAGGGGTTTTTCGCTGCTGCTTGTAGCTACTGTTCCATAACTGTGTTTCCTTTTTACTAATGGGCTTGTGGAGCTCTATTTTTTCAGTCTTTACCATTCGTGTATACTACAGGTTTGTAGGGAGGGGGACTCTTTTTTGAATGTATAGGGTGTTGGAGTTGGTGGCTCTAGGCAAGACCCTTCTGCATCCAATTTGTGGGACCTGTGGGCTGGACACCTGGTTGTTGGAGTTGAAGGACTTCATGATAATTTTTCTTCTAACTGCTTGGTGGATGGCTTAGAGGTGGCGGTTAGTGCATCTACCAGAGCTTGTATTGCACATGGACAGTGTACCTTTAAACGCAGAATAAAATTGAAGATAAAGAAATAAAAATAAAAAATAAAAAATCATTGGCCCATATTAGACTCAGTGGTCAGGCTACATATAAGAACAAATTGTTTTGTCAATTTTGTGATATGGATTTTGGGGAGATTGATGAGAGTGAGAGGGACTTGATGAATAGGTGATTTAGGTGTGATTTGTTTGAGAATAGGAATAATAGGCAGGGGGAGAATTTGTTTTAGATTTGACAGATCCAACTGGGTGTTTGCTATGGTAGTTGAATTAGTTTTGTATTTTGTGTTTTGTAGTTTGTTATTTGGTTTGTTGAATTGCGAGACTGGTTTGCCAGTAGTAGTGTTTTGCTCGCAGATGCCCGTTGGGTTTAGCTAGGATAAGTTTACGATATTAATTATTCCTATGTTTAGGTTCTTCTTGCTGGTAACCTGTACTCAGTGATGATCGATCATTGTGATACGAGGACTGACTATTTGCTAGAACATGTGATAGAAGTCCCAACAAGCCAAGGCCTGCGGTTCTTCTACACCTCTTCTAAGTTCCTATCAGTAAAGCTCAATCCTTCCTTGATCAACTCACCCCACCACTATTCAACCGAGATGTCCCGCGCGGCCAAAGCAACCCTCGCGACAACCTCATTCCTTTGCGGCGGAGTAATATGGTCCGTGCACTACCTCCAGCGCGCCGAAAAAGCTGTTTGTCCTTCACTTGCGCCCTAAATTCACCCGCACCAGTGCTAACCAAACGAATGGGGGGTGTAGGCAATGCACGCCGGCGTCATCCGCGACGAGGAGCGCACACGAATAAAGCGTAAGAGGCAATTGGATTTCGAGATGCAGCTAGAGTTGGAGAAGGAGTATAAGAAGTCGCAGAGTATTTCCTCCGTTCATGAGGCCTCGGGTACTGGCGGTGAGGGTAAGGGATGATGATGGGTCAAGGGCAGACTGGACGATACTTGTACAATATTACAGACCTTTTTCCGGATACCCTGAACTACCGGCATGCACCCCCAATCTTTTTCCCCCCAGCTCCCAACAAAAGTACAAGCACAGAAAGGATAGATCACTAAGGGTATAACACGATAATTCGGGCACAAACGCCAAAAGAAGGCCTGCTAACAAAGTAGATAGATGCATTTAAAGGGAGTTGAAATAGAGATAGGAATAAAAATAAAATAAAATCATAGGAAAAAACAAAAGTATCCGAGCCAGAACTTAAATTTATCCCTTGACTGCTCGCCATTGCTTCCCCTCAACCTCACTTCTGCAGCCGCCTCCCCCTCTAGCTTCATCATCCATGACAATTGGGTCGCTCGTCTCCGTCAGGTCAATGATTTGCACATCAGAATTGATGATCTTAGCACCATTCGAGGCCTTTGTCCTCCTAGTCGCTTTGAGAGTCGTGCTTTTCTCATTTGTTGCTCCCTCCTGTATCTGTCTCTAGGACTGCTCATCGTCCTCCCCGACGCCTGAACCCGAAGGTGAGAATACCGGCAGTGGTGGTAAGACGGGGGATCTCTGGCTAGAAGGCTCCGGCTTAATCCTCTGTGAAGAGGCAAACATGCTCTCAAGAGTTTCCAGGCCGTCTGAGTCACTGACCGAATCCGGCTCGTAGGATGGGTCGCTGTCCTCGTTGTCAACAGCAGGCGGAACAGAAGCTCCAGCCTGTGATGTCGGTGCACTGGACAAGGACACCGCGGTGCCGAGAATGCCGTCCACTGGACTGGGAGATTTTAAGCTCTCTTGCGGTTGAGCGGCTTGTGTCTCTAGCCCTAGTTCGAGTTCGAGGTCCTGCTCTTGGTCTTGAGATCCCTCAGCCGAAGGTGGCACAAGTCCATCGGAGAGAGTAGCGTTAACGTGAATGTTATGAGGGTAGCTATCGGCCACCTCGGGCATATCGTGGTTTACGGTTCCACCGTTCCTCTGACCACCAGGACTGCCCTCTTGCGTGCCTGCGCCTTCACCTATACCACCACCTTCATCACCATTCACACTCTGATCAAGGCCTGCGCTCTCCGGGAGCTTGACGACTTTGGCTTCCAACAACTGCTCAAACATCAAACCAAGAAGCCCCTCGTCCTCATTCTCATTACCTGGCATCTCAAACTTGCGTAGAATCTTCTCGCCAGTTTCCGGATCAATCCGGCGCTTTGGTCTATCCCTTATTGCCAACCGCAGCTCTAAGGCTGGTCCATCCTTTTCCTGCGCATGCACAGCTTGCACAATAGCTGTCCGATAATCCGCCATTATTGGAGTGTAATCTTCAGTCAACATCAATTGTTTAAATGCGACAATAGTGCCAGGAAGAACAGGTTTCGTGAGAGGATATAATGACGCAACATTCTCTGGTAGAGGTGGGAGATCATCGACTAGGTCAACCTGGGCCACGTCTGTAGATTTGCCCTCTGCGGAGGTAGGAGCCACAGTCCTGTCGTCATAGTCATTGTGGCCATCCCAGTCTCCATAGCCAGGATCTTGGTAGCCTCGATAACCGTAATTGGAACTACAGTTCTTACGTTGCTGTCCCTGCTTTCTCTTCTTTGTGCCACTGTTTCTCTTCCTCTTATTATTTCCAATGGTATCCCATCCAAAGCTCGGTTGGTATGTCGGTTGCTTGAATGGGAACTCGGGAGTTGGTATCTCTACCCCCTCTTGCTCACATTCTACAGCGCTCAAAACGATCTTGTCCCGCCATGCCTCTGGGTCTTCTACTCCATATTGTTGCTCGTCAAATCCCGCATAGACTGGATTAGGGGCCCCATCTTTATCATAGATAATTTTGCATGGGCCTTGTGGGCGACCCCTCTCTTGAGCAGAGGTGAGGGGATCCTGATGTGGAGGGGGAGGAGGACACCGATCGTGTGAGAGACTAATACCGGTTTGTTTGGAGGTTATATTGGAGCCTAGCTCTACAGGCTCGCCAATGGATACCATAGACACATCGCCATCCGCATCCTCCTCAACATCAATATTATTAGGCTGGCCTTCCACCGCTACTTTTTTCTCACGTTCCATTAACCACCGGTTGAAATCCCAATTTGCAGGAATGCTCTCCCTCTTCTTGGCCTTGATAAAAGCCCTCCTAACTCTCCTGCGCCAGTTCTTGCTCTTGACTCCTTGGCACAGTGAGTCATTTGACTGCTGCGTCTTTTGAGTCTTCTTTAGGGTATGATCCACGACATCTTGGGTAGGCTCCTCGGCAACTCGTTCTTCTGATAGCTCAAAACTAGTTTGCTTTTCACCAGTACCTTCAACGAGAGGGTGCTCATTGCTGTGCCTCATTTGCTCGTCTGCATTTTTATGAGGGTTATCCCGATGTTTCTTCAAATCATTGATGGTAGAATCTTTTGGTAAAAAGCCAGTATTGACAAGCTCGGCGAGCAGACGCTCGTTATTACGTCTCTGCTTCTTGCGTTCATTCCTAGCTTTAGTTCCGGGATTCCGCTGATGTGGTAGAGGCCCTGAGGCGACGGCAAGTTTTTTCGGTTGCTCAATTATCACCGACGTCACCCTGGAAGGCGGAGGTACCTGTGAAGTACTCGGCGCCTTGTTTGGACTTTCGAGGAATAGTTTTAGCGGAGATTCAAATACTCTTAGGGGGGTATTTACCTAGCCTTCTTAGACCTTCCCTTGTCTTTCAGTAATCCTCTATTCTCAGATTCGCCAGATTCCTCGGAATCGGAAGAACAATAAGAATTCTCTGAGCTACTACGAGAATCCTCATTTAGTTCCGGTCCGGGAGACACCAAAGATTCGGTGAGATACGGATGCTCCAATTCGCGTTCCCTCTCATCTTCCCCCACTTCTGACATCTCCGCGGATTGATAAAATTGAGGCAACTTTGGTGAATCAACAGCACCACCGGCCGCGCTTGCATCCGAATGAAAATAATCTGGGAGGAAAAGGTCACCTGCCCGACTCACTATACCCACGTCCATACTATCTTCATTGCCGTGTACAATTTTCTCGGAACTATCACCCGCGTCAGACAAATCACTATCCTGATACTGAGAGCTCTCGCTATCGGTGTAGATATCATCCTCGGAGCTATCCCCTTTCAGGCTTCCATCCTTTCCTTGTAAAGATTGAGTATCTCGAGACCCGCAAATCACTTTCAATTGTGATGGCTGATCGGAGAAAGAAATCTGGGAGGATGCAACTTCATCGTAATCGAAGTAATCCATAAGGGGGTTTTCATAGTCTCTGGAGAGTTCTTCAAAATCCGCTCCATCAATATCATCTTGTTCCTCGTCATCAGATTCTTCCGATCCATCCAGCTCGGCACAAGCTTCGACCTCAGCCACCGTATTATCTCCAACAGCCTTGCCGTCGTCGTCGTCGTCGACCATTTCAGAGACCCCTTGTTCTTCGCATTCCTTGCAGCTCTCATCGTTGCTCTCGTCTTCACCACTCTCGCCTTCATGGTCACTCCCAACCTGTACAAGCGTAGAACAGTCAACACCGCAGCCAGTCTTCGCCCTCTTCCTCGGCGGGATCGAAAGCCTAGGCCTGTCAGGTGCAGGCCTAGTTGTAACCATTGGTCTCCCAAAGGGTGTCCCATCCAGGAGTTTCCGCCCCGAAGTGCTAATCTGTCGTCGCCCACTAGCTCTTCTTTGTCGAATCTCTGTTGTTGTCAATGGGCGAATACTGAGCATCAAGTTAGTAACTAACTGCAAAACATGCTTAAACAATGTCGAATAGGGAGTACATACACAACCTGATCCCCCTCCCGGATAACTCTCTCCACCTCCTGAAAATGCAAGACCTCAAAGCCATCCACTTCAACCGCATAATCCTCCAATCCGCAACCCCCCGACTCCATCGGCACAATCTGGCCCACCCGTGATAGGAGGGTGCTGACGTTGTGGTCGTCACCAGGTTCGAAGGAGGACGTGTCCCACCATATCTTTGTTGGTGGGAGGCGGTTCCGCTGGATAAACAGGCGGAGTCTCATATTTGGGCGTGCTCTTTATCACCTCTGCCTGTAGGTGTAATGTTTGGTTTGATGATGTTTATGAGGGTGTGTGGGGGGGGGGAACACAAAGTTTTTTCCGCCTTAGTGTTTACTGTGTCGTGGAATCAGATGGGGTGGATGGAGGGATGACACGTGCAGGGTGGAAGGCATGGTAGCCGAGCGAGTAAGCGCGGAGGGACCGGCGGTTGATCTGTGAGATGTCTTGGCATTACTCGTGCCAAGGTTGCAGCTAGGGCGCTGCAACCCCCGAAAATTCGCTGGCTCAGTTTTTGGGGGCACTCATCCTGAGTGCCTGACAGCTCAACGTCAGTTTGCAGCTTAACATAAGATTGTGGCTCAATGCAATTTTGTGGCTAGATTTTGTTGCTCAAGGTAGCATTGTGGCTTTACTCGATTTATGAAGAATGATAATTATAGTAGTGCTATAATGTGTTGAAATATGGGAAGTACCAGTATCAGGTTTTAAAAAATCTACCTGCTTTGTAGAACTTTTATCTAGACTCATGGATATCTCAAATATCATAGAATTTCAAAACTATAAAACCATAGTCAACTACTAAAGTTCTATGAAGTTTTGAACCACAATGGTACATATTTATTGAGCTTTAAATTTCCATTGAGCTGCAATTGCACACATTCATTAGGCTAGAAAACTTTATCAAACTATATTAATTCAAAGTCATCAAACTAAAAGCTGAATTAAACTACACTACTTTAAGCTCATTGAGGTATTACATATCTTTGAGCTGACATGTTCTAACAAGCCACCATCATATCTGAAGCCACAAAATCTAGTCACAAAATTGCATTGAGCCACAATCTTACGTTGAGCTGCAAACTGACGTTGAGCTATCAGGTACTCAGGATTAGTGCCTCCGAAAACCGAGCCAGCGAATTTTCAGGGATTACAGCGCCCTAGCTGCAACATTGGCACGAGTACCGAAGATGAAAGAGTTTTGTTTTTGTTAAGGCCCGGTTCTGCAGGATAAAAAAATTCCGTTTTCTTAAGATCAAAAGATGAGGTATTCAGCCGGCTATAAAATTGCATTTTTTGTATTTTATGATCAGTATCTAGGAGAAAGGAAAAAGCTACATATAGTTCTAATACGTATTCTGTACTAATGAAAATTAATTATAGATATTAAATTTTATGATAAGAAAGGTTTTGTTTTATAATACAAAACAGGCAAAGGATTGATGTTGGTTATAAGGTTGGTAAAAAATACCCTAAAAAAGTTGTGACATTGCCAAGCAGTAATTTTACCAAAAAACCAACAATGCTGTTTTTTTGTATTGTCCAGGGACAAAATTAACTACCTGTTCCAAGGTTGTGGCTCACTGGAAATTTGTGACTCAATGAAATTTTGTGCCACAACAAATTTGTAGCAAAATGTAACATTGTGGCACAGTACCACTTTCTAATTTAATACAGTCTCAGAGTTCAATATAGTATTCTTGTTCAATATAGCATTATGGTTTACTGTATTATTGTGAATTTTGTCATACCTGATTATATCCATGCTTGACATATTCCTTACTAGAATCAATTATGCTACTAGTAGTTTCTATTATACTTCCAAGTCATTCTGTAAAATTATATATGGATATTAAAGTATCCAAACAGACTATGATTGCTTCTCTTGACATCGTCCAAGCACACAATCTGAATATTGTAGTTATGATTTACAAGTTTGAAATTTTATATGCTCTTCAAAGAGGATAACAAGGTCATCAATCCAAACATGTGCAGTACAAGCAGTACAAACTGATGAAAGGAAAATATCTAGGCTCCTAACTGCCAGTATTAACTAGCATACAAGGTTGGGTAAATTAAATAAAATGAGAATAATGCTTTTGTACAATATGCTTCAGATAATAATATTATGTCTTTAAACTACAATATTACCTTGAATTACAAAGTTGTGCTGTGCCACAAAGTTGCACTTTGTAATGAATTTTTTGTGGTACAAAGTTGCATTGAGCCACAAATTTACAGTGAGCTACAAATTTGCATTAAGCTATAAATTTGCATTGAGCAGTCGGGCACTCAGGAGGAATGTCCATGGTTGTGAGCAAGTGAGCAACCAGAAGTTGCAGTGGCTAGCCACAACTTAGGCACAAGTAGCTCTCAATGGTAACAGCAACACTTTCCTCCTCACTCACCCTGCTCTTTCAAAACTTGCTAAATAAATTCCTCTGCATCTACTAAAATGAAAGAAATTTACTTGATTCTTTTTTTCAATCAACTATGCCTCCTATTCTTCGCAGTCATATCAAACAGCCTATTCTCTCCAAGCACCTTTCTAAGTTCACAAGGGAATGAATTCTCACATTATGTAAGCCTCAGATGACAAATCACCAAATTTCACTCTACTTTGACACTCATCTTAGTACTCTCAAAAGCACATTTGCAAAGAGAGATCAAGAGGGCAAGAAGAATGAAGGTGGAGAAAGACATCCTAAAACTACCAACATGCAGGATGATGCTATGGTAGAGGAAGCTCTCACAAATGGTCATACCAGCTACTCTAAGATTGCTAAATAAGTGGCTCTCAATGTTTCTGCTAAGACAGTGAAGAGAAGACTTGCACAAATGCATCCTAAGAAGTAGATGGCACCAGGGAGAGTTCATTTAGAGGAGGATTTAGCTCAAAAGAGATTGGAATGGGTATTAGCCCATAGGAATTAGATAAGGCAAATGTGGAGAAAAAACGCAATATAGGGGAGATGAGGTAGCTGTTGAGAGGGGGGCGAGGAAAGAAAAGAAAATGGGTATGTAGGTACCCAAAAGAAAAGTGGAACAAAGATTGTGTTAAACCTACTGCTAAGAAAAGAGACAGCAAAATTAGCCAGATGATGACTGGTTGTTTTAATGGTCAAACTCATTGTCTTTTATTACCTGTTTTTCCTGATCCTACTTCTACTAGGGGTGGAGTAACTGGAAAGTCAATTATTGATGTTTATGATCAATATAACTTTCCAGCAATATGGAAGGATATCAAGGAGCATGTTAGGAAAGAAGCGGTATTTTTGATCATTGACAATGCTAAGACTCACTTGCCTTTAAGGAGATGGCTCATGATGAAGGGAATTTCTCTAATAGAAATTCCTCTTTATTCATCAGACCTCATTCCAATTAAAAATGTTTGGTCTCTAGTGAAAGACAAGCTTTATAAGCACTATCCTGAGCTGTTTCTCCTGCAGGGTCTTGTCAATAAGGGCAAAAATATTATAGAGAAGGCTATCACTCATTGTTGGAAACTTGTGGACTGAAAGGGTTTTGATACTTTAGTACGATCAATAGTGCATAGGATGGAAGCAATTATTAAGGCAGATAGATGGTATACTAAATATTAATTTTTACTATGTATTTACATTTTATAATTGTCTTTGGGGTTTTCATGATAGTGGGTTGGTAGGAGAGTGTAGTTGTCATTACGGAAGATTTTCCTGCCATTGACAGTTAGTTAATTTTGTCCTCGAACAATATAGTTCCTGTCATTTAAAAACAGGACCTGGCTGTGCAATGGGTGTTACATAAAGCTGTACAAATTTGGTTGCCAAGACTTACTTTTCAGGGTATAATTATAGCTTTCAAATATAGGATTAAAGGTATAAAGTTATAATCAAACAATTAACTAGTATTATAATATAAGTCTATGAATGAAAGAATATATAAATAATATAATATTATTATAATCTAATAACATAAGAGAAAACTAGATATTAATATATACAGTATTATATTTAAGTACAAGATATTATTCCACCTCAATGAGATTGAAAATACATTTGTAACTGGTACCTATACTTTATATTGTTATGAAATTCGGGAGAGCCATAAAGAATTCGGTGATAATATGCCTCTCAAATCCACACTGTACTTTGTCCAAATTTGAAAATTATCATAGATCATAATAATTATTATATTATTTCTATTAGAATCACTTATAATTTTTTTAGGTTTATGGTTTTTTTTGAATATATATGTCAGATAATTATAATCACAAAAGAGAAAATCACATTTTCAAGTAATTATTTCGTGATTACTAAGAAAACTAAGTGTGGCTAATGCAATACTTTTTTGTTATTCCCATCAAAACTCTACGTTTTCCAATCCGTAAGGCAACTTAAGTAGAAACTATAATAATTATAGCCTTGTTCAGCCTGCTAAAAATACAAAAGAATTTCCACTTTTATGCAGTATTTTTCACAGTATTTTTATTTTACTTGAGCCTAGTATTCAGCAACAAAAAATACTATAGTATTTTTATAATAATACAAATGTATCTATTTACAATAGTAAATAGGTAAATAAATTCAAGCCTATATCAAATAGTGTTATGTGACATTGTCAATCCTATTCCTATTCTTTGTAATAAATATCTTCTTATACCTTTATATCAGCATTCTTACAGCCCCAATTACAAGAAATTCTTCTCCTCTAATTATTTAAATTTATAGCTTTATAATTCAATAATATACTCTTATCTCTAAAAATTATTGATGCTAATTTCATTATTGCAGAGAGCAATACTAGCAACATTACATTAAGACTCAATGCCCACTTTTTCCTGAATATTGCAATTACTATTAGGGTTCGTTACGGGGCAGGGCGGGGCAGGTTTTGCCCTCAGGCGCCCCGCCATTACACGGGCCCGGGGGGGGTATTTTGTTGGCCCTACGGCCCCACCCCTGTCCGGGCCCCCACCCCGCTCTTTCCCTGGACGGGGACCCGTTTCTTCCCACCCAAATTTACCAGGGGCCCGTCTGGGGCACGGGCAGGGCGGGGCCCCTGGCTGGTAACGGGGCAGGGCAAGCCTCGAAAAACACCGCGCCCCGGGCCGGTGAGCGGGCCGGAGCAGGGAATGGGGCCGGGGGCCCATGTTTTTCAGGGTCCCGGAGGCCCCGTAACGAATACTAATTACTATTACTGATATTGCCAGGCCAAGATATGAACTAGATGAATGTCACACATCCTAGGTTATAGGAACAGAATATATTAAGGAGCTTCTTACATCTTTGGCTAATGCCAAACAAGTAGTTAGGTTATTGATAATATCTGGTAAGGTATTTCTTAAACTATGCCAATTATTTAAAGACTAAAGACTTCTTGACTAGACAATGTTTGTAGATGTAGATGAAGAAATTAGCGAGATTTATTTGGACTGCAGGACAAAATATCTGTAATTGTGAAGTACAAGAATGGTTCCAGTGTAGTAGTGATACAGTGAGATAGTAAGTTCAAATTGCCCTTGTCTCTTCAATTGCTTTATATGAAAACTGATCAAGCAGAAACATAATAAATACTTCAATATTGTTTTAAATGCTTTTATAAAGCTACATACATGTTTTATAACTGTTCCAGCAAATGGATATTCATATGAAATAGAGAAAAACAAGAAGTTTTACCTGTATTTCAAGGACATACCAAGAGCAATTGCTGGAAACCATATCTTGGCACATATAGCTACAGAGAATCTTGGACTATTTAGAAATCATAAGGGACAGATCACACAAAATGTGATAGCAGCTTGTACTTTTGACTTTCAGTGCTCCGATAATTTGGCAGCATGAGAGTAGTCAGCTCCAAATGATATAGAGTTGAATGATACATGAAATAAGGTGTTTATAATAACATAAGAGATATACTATCTTAATGATAAAGAGTATGGATTAAGGGAGGAATGCTTGACACTATACTGTGGAGTTTGCTATCATTTGTGTGAGCAGTATCAATCCTATCACGGATATATGATCTTCTAATTTTATCCATAGCCTGGCATATAAGTAAAGTATAACTATATGCTATTCTTAAAAAATATATACAAAAACTATCAATATGGTGAAAAAATACCTCAGTCCAGGAAGGAGTTGTTTAACTTACAGTATTCTCAGTTGAGGAACATAGTTGAGTGTATATTTACTGTACTGAAGAGAAGATTTCCACTCTCAAAATCAGCTACCCAGTATCCATTTCCAAGTCATGTCAAACTTGTTATTACTCTCTCAGCATTAAATAATATTATCAAATAGTATCAAGATTTTAGATAAAACTTGATTCCATAAATAATGCTTTAGAGATACATGATAACAATGAAGAAGTTTAGTCTAATGAGGCTGAGATAGGAAAAGGCTCTAATTTTAGTAGAATTTCATAATAGCAATATATAAAGATGTTATAATTGGGAAATATTAACTTCAGAAGAAATACAAGATTAGGATGTCAACCTGATTATGCTGAAGCAGGAGGCAGAGAGAGAATGAAGATGAGTATAATAGACTGGATAAGGAATAAGAAATAGTTGGATTATAGAATCAAATGACAACAGAAAGGTGGAGAGATTATCGGTTGTATCTAAATAGAGATAGAGTATAGCTTTTTGAGATGAGTTAAATAGCATGTTATCTTCAACTAATGATATAGTACTTTATATATAAAAATAAAGCTATATAGGATATATGTTATCAGGTAACCTATACTGCAATTTAATAGGTTTTAATACGAGGAAATTAATCAATTGCCAGTAATCCAATTACATTTCTTTTTTTTCTCAGGAGCAAATATTGACTTTGTAATCTCAGACTTAGGATATGTTAGGTGGAGATCAACTCTCATATGCGTGAAGGACTCAGGTTAAATCTTGGATTTGTGAATTAGTTGAAGAAACACTATCTTAAGAAATAGCTAAAGTAAAGATTGAGAGTATTGAAGAATATTATATTGATAAGATCTCTTCTGCATAGCTTGATGATGTCGGTATTATTATTATTATTATTATTTATCATTGTCTTGCTTATGGAGCTAGAGGCTATAAAGCAGCACTAACAAACAAATATTCAAGGCAACAAACATGCCCGTCTAAAATCCTGTCTCCTAAGTGATAGTATCAACTTTCCAGTCAGCACCGGCGGCCAAAACGCAAACAACAATTTAGCAAGGAAATCCTCCTACCCGCCTAAAGCCTAACAAATAAAGGAAATACAAGTAATTGGAACCTAAGCTGCTCTGTTCCTCCTCTCAGTAGCTGCCTGGTGTGCGTTCAAGTAAGTTAGACACTCCTTGGAGATAGCCTGGTGGTTGTTGCCGCAGTTGCAGCAGAGAATGATAGTGTGAAGGTATGGCTTGCCCTTGGTAGGGCAGTCAGATCTGACGCAAGTGTGAAGGTGTGCTGGGTGTTCCTGAGAACCGATGGCGCAGTGGGGGGTTTTTGTACATTGGGAACGGTGGTGACTAAACTCCAAGCATCGGGAGCATTGGATGTCAGGACCAAAGGAGAGGTAACGTTGGACTTTGAATTTCTTGCTAAAGAGTAAGAGGCCTCTGCTGAGGGCTTTTTCTGTGGGATCTTTGCTGACAATGGTAAGGACTATAGCAGATGCAGCTTTGTCCTTGGGTTGGGTTTCAGTGGTAAGCCATCTGGGGGGACGGGGGAGGTGAGTGCCAGTGTTGAAGATATCAATTTTGGCCTGGACAGTGGTAAAAGTGGAGGTGGTAGGGATGCCGTGAATGATGATCTTGTGCCAGATTTCATCATTTCTAAGTCCATTGGCGGCAGGGACAGTGGATCTTATAGCTTGCTCAATTGCGTAGCGATGGTTCTTCAGGACTGTAGAGGCAAAAGTGTTATCCTTGGTGATGAGGAGGACGTAGTAGTTTGGAGTGAACTCAATGGTGGAGATAAGCTGTTTTTTGATAGCTGTATGATGATGTCGGTAAAGCTTGGGAGGTACTGCACTGTTTGTCTCTCATGTCTGAGTGTTTGGGAACCACTTTTAACTACAATGTCCTCCAAGTACTACTCAAGTTTTAATATGCAAGTACTTAAAATATTATAAGTGCAAATACAATTTGACCTGAAAAGTGTGTGTTCCTTTAATCAGTCTTGGAATAATGTTACTCTGCTGCGATGACTGTACTATTTGCTTTGCCAAACAGATATCTGTACTTAGTTGACTGCAGACAATTATATTACTGGAGTGTTATTAACAATCATTTTAGTAGCTGTTAAGCATATGGAAATCTAAGACACAAAGGTGCACAGACCTCATGGTAGGGTAACTGCCCACAGACCCTCGATTTTCCAGAGAGCTAACACTCGCCTGCAGCCTCATAATGGGGCCCGTACATCATGACTGAGATTTCACAAGTTACGTCCTGTAACTAAAATGTGACATCAATGAAGCCCACTTCCTAATACCATATATGTCACTGGCGTCTGTCCAACCGCCTGCTGTTTACAGGATATACAAGAAGGGACCATTGGCGATACCTGGAAAGTGGAGCAGAGGAAGTAGGTCATAGGCACATGGAGATAGTAGGCTTCCAAGTTGGACTTCCTAAACTATTAGCTGAGAGTGAAGGGACGTTTTCGGTAGAATACTCCAAGAGGATGTCCAGGTAGTAGAGACTATGGAGGACATACCGAATCCACACATACCCTTCTGAGATTAGCAGCATGTTGGTAAGTCCTAGTAGTAGGACTCCTTTACCGAGGGCAGCAGACCAAGGAGAAGCATGCCCAGAAAGAAAGATATAGATAACCTGGAGACCCTTAAGATGTGGACACGTTAGGCTCAGAATTGCAATTGGCACTAGGTGACCCAGCATGAACCTGATCACTTCATGACTGAAGACACTATAGAAACGATAGTCAACAAGACTAAACTAATATAATAGTCTATGTGGACAACTAAGTTGAAGACCACTACTTGATATAATAAATAGCGCAGTCATCTCAATAGAGGAAGACTATTCCGTAACTGTGAAAGGGTGTGATAAGTTTCAGGGTCAAACAGTGCTTGCACTTATACGATTCTTATCGTTTGCTTATTAAAACCATAGTAGTACTTTGGAAGTATTGTAGTTAGAAGTAGTCTGCGAACACACTGATATGGAATATAAATATGGAAGTACCTCTCAAGCTTTACAAATATCATCAAACTTCAAAGAAGAGATCTTATCAATATAAATTGTTTTACGCTTTAAAGCGTTACTTTACCTATTTATTGTGATAAGCTTTACACGATAGATTCTCCGATCAAAAGATTTAGCCTATGTCTGTTAGAATTATATTAGAGTTTAGCACTAGCCTAACGGTATATTGATAGTTCTTCTGATACTAAGGCTCACTATATCAACTACGAGTTCACTACAAACTCTACTCTTAGCTCTTGCTTTGATTACAATTTTGCCGCACCTCACTGTCCCATCAATATACATATATTAAAGGAAATATTCGAGACAGAGCTGCTCGAAATTGAAGTTGAGTTTACCAATAAACACTTGTAGTTCACAATACCTTTCGTGATCCCAATGAGGGAACAATTCAAGCCCATATATTGCACCTGACAGCGTTCGAATTTCAAGTGGAGTTCAACCATGTTGGAAAACTCATCAAGTGGAGTATCCAGTACTCCGAAAACAAGAAACTAGGTACTATTAGCCATGGAGAGCTTGCTTCTTCGGCATGGGCCTAAAACCTCATATATGTACTAAAAGTTCATTCCAAAGATCAAAAACGGGAAATTCAGGTTCTAAACCCAGAACTAGATTGTTGAAACTTTTCCATACCATCATCAAAAGAATACCCCTTGCGCCATTGAAGATTCATCAAATTCCACAAACAGTTTAGATGAGATCGAGAATATTGGCACAAGATATGAGACCCAGAACCCAACGACAAACTGTTGTAGTTAAAGTTATCAGAAGAACTTACAACTGGATAGCAGAGATACCAAAGCATCTGAAATGACCAAAACAGATTACGGCAGGAGAACTGATGGATACTCAGCCAGACATCTCCAGTGATGGAAGTTTAGCCCAGTTTGCACACATGCCATCCTTTTGTGAGACCTCCCATTTCAGTCAATCTCCCTCTCTTACCTAGGGACTTTAAAGGGCAGACATTCCCTGCGGGCTACATTCATCCTGTGTATTTAGTGTACAACATATATCAAGATGAGGGACTCCTAAGCCTGCGAAGGAGTATGAGGCCAACTTGAAATATTTGGCTAAACGCTGAGGGATAACTCTCGCAGTAATGCTGCGAGATATTGATACTTCTATCAACTCCACCAATATTGCTTTCAATAGGCTTACAGGTGCCATGAAAGCAAATACTGCAAACTTTGTAGAAGTACAACGGAAATTGGAAGAAGGACCGGACCTCTATGACAATGAGATAGCTATCTAATTGACAAAGTTAACCACTGTAGAGTCAGAGGTAAAGGATATACAAGCGGCCATAATCCGTGACGTGGCAGCCACACTGGCTGAACAAGATCAGTGGTAGTAAGCCTATTCAGATGTAACTACACAGTTACATGGTAGTCCAGGTCAGAAGGGACAGGATGCCCTTGCACGGGACCATACTCTGGAAAAATTGATTGCAGAACTTGGGAGTGAGTTCAGACTCTTTCGAAATCAGACAGTGAAGTGAGATAATAGCTTCAGAATGTGAGAGTTAGACATACCCAACGCAATGAAAGGGCAATGTATGGACACCCGAATGATGCCAAGAGAGAAAACCAAAATTGCTGAAGACAACTAGGAAGTTGTCAAATCCTTAGTGAAGGCCATAAATGAATGAGCGGATACAACAAAGGAATGGACAACACCAGTCCAGGCATCAAACCATTCACTCCAAGAAAAGGGAAATGGGGAAGACTACTATTCTCGACCTACATGAAGGGAAATAAAGAAAGGCAAGGAGGCTGCTAATGTATCCACGTCAGGTGCCCAGGGAGGTGATCTGGGGGGTTCTAGTGATGATGATAATGATAATGATGAGAGAGGAAGAAGGAGACAAAGTCCAAGTAGTCGCAGGAGAAGAGGTCCAAGGCGTGGCAGCCGAGGACAGATACCAGAACAGGTGGGAATAGCGGAAACACCTCCCAATGCGATGGCACTTAATGTTAAGCGGCCATCAGAGCCGTCCCCATTTTTTGAAGACAAATTCAGGCAAGACATATATGTCTGAATTATACAATGCACAGACTATTTCAAAAGAAACCTGCAGATCTGTCATAATGCCTGGGAACGAGTTATATACGCGTGCAACTGTGGAAAAGGAGACATAGTGCGTACCTACACTATTTGGTATAGGAAGGCTAAGGACGTACTTTCTGGGGAAATCCAGCAGCCAGAGCTGGCTACATGGACTGGTTTTGAACATGATATGATCAAACGATTCACCGCAGTAGAAGCTACAAGACAAGCACTGCGAGAAATGAAGCTGGTCCCGTAGAACAGCAGTATGGAGTGATACCTCACAATCATGCACAACTTGAACATCAGGGTGTACATGACTGGACAATCCTGGAAGGAGGAAGTTGAATCCAAACTTCCCAAACAAATTATCTACAGGTCGTTGGCCTTGTAATACACAATGGATCAAGCATGAAAAGAAGTACTTAGGCTACGTAGTCAATCAGAAAAAGCACTTCTCACTAGGGAAAGGCTGGTACAAGACCAACTGCCCCAGCCAAAGATTGTCCAAGAGGTCAAAAGAGAAGACCTATAGCACTCTAAACCAAAGCGACAAAGGGATAGTAAACCTTACGTGAAGGAAGTTGGGGCCCCACTATGGAAGCAGAAAAGAGACAATGAGCTGAAGAAGCTGTGGAAGAAGTTAGGAGGTGTGGCAACCACAACTCAGAAACACTTCCATTATGCATATACTGGTATTGTACAGAGTATGATAGACACCGAGAGGCGAGACGGAGATTGTACACATTGTGAGGAGAAAAACTACACATATCAGAGGTGTTGGGGAGACGTTTATATATTGCTATAATAGTCAGTTCAAGACCAATAAAAATGGGAAATGGTCATGTGAGACCTGGTACTATAAAGCCTAAATTGACATGCAGAGTCGCTACTGTCCTGCAACCAGCCCCAATGGATAAGATCTTGGAACTGGAAAATGACGAGGAAATGCCCTGGGTCAGTTCATAAGTACTAATGGCGATGGTGTTGGGGTATTCAGTGTCCATATGGAACAGGAATTGAAATGGGAACCCTCTTTAGCAGGGGTACAATGAGTACTGACCACGATCGGAATTGCGTAGTCCATGTGCAACTATAGGAGTCAAAGCTTAAAATGATGAAAGCAGTGTAAGGCAAGTCTCTCCTTTCACAATCAAAGCAGGTAGGCTCCAAGTGAAAGCACCCTACAAGAGACTTAGGAGCTGGAACAAAAGGAATCTATATATGGAGAATCTTGCCCAAAATAGAGGATAGTTGACAGGCCCAGATGACCTGAGAGCCAACTGTAGGAGGTTTCTTGAGACACCTGCTGGCCGCTTTCTACTCATGTGCAAGCAAGCTACTATACCCCAGAAATTGGTACATAGCAATGCAAGATCTACCTAATAATAATACCGACAGAGGGACAACTGACGCAGGCCATTCCACCTATTACATGAGTCTGTGTCCTGTTATATATATGTACGGTCTTGCTTTCTGGCTAGAGTGGGGGACAGAGATGTACTACTTGAGTGCGCAAGGTCCATCTGAGGTAGCTAGACAGATAACTGACACCCTAAGAGAAAGGATCAGTGAAAGCGGTAATCCCACAACAGGGACGTAAAATGGCTAATAACGGCCCAAATATCTGCTATGAGCCTAGGTCTGGTGTGTCGGGAGAAGGCATTCAGCCTGAAACCATCTCCTGCATAATTGCGTATTGGTGAAATGCCGCTTAGCATGTAGACCCAGATTGTTAGAGCTAAAGAGTTACTAGTTTGTCTGAGGAGACCTCAATGGTCGAAACTACGTAGGTGTAGTAACAAATATCTAGTTACCTACTCCCAATGTCAATGATGCTCAAACACAAGAATCAGGATAATCTAATTCACGCTAAGCACGTAGAATTAGATGTCACTAAACTAAAATGACACAACCGCCTGGAGGGGATCGCTTAACTCCATTTACGCAAGCAGTGATACAAAGTTAAAGTCTTATTAGAGTCGGAATCTGATGCATTCGTTATCAATAAGGACGTGGTTGAAGACCTTCACGTTCCTATAGTTGAATGCAATAATGCAGTTGATATCTAAGGCTTCGATAGATCATCAGCAGCCATAGGAGAGAAGTGTTACATCCTACCTATAAAATTGGAGATTGGCAAGAACTGACACGTTACTGAAGTGTCGTATGAAGTAGCTAAAGCAGGTTATTATGGAATGATAATTCATTTCAGTTGGCGGCATCGTGAACACCAAATGTCACACAAAGAAGATGCTGGTAATTGGACTTTTACTGCAAAATGTTGTAAAAACTGTGTGGAAGAAGAAGCGATAGCGGATATGTTTGGATATGACGAATCAGTTGCTGTGGACCCGTGTGCTGGCCACATGCGAGAAATCAGAACCATCGCAGATACGGTAGACTCTGAGTCAATACCGAAGGAATACTAGTATTACAAACTTTCTCTGAACCCCTCACGGCAGAAAGGTTAGCAACAAGGCAAACCTTTGATGATGAGATCCAGTTAATTCAAGGATCAACTCCTACATGGGGACCGGTATATCCACTATCAGTAAAACAGGTTAAGGCTTTGTGGGAATACTTGGAAACCATGATCAAACCAGGAAGGATTACCAGCAGTCAATTACTGGCAGGAGCATCAATATTATTCGTACCCAAAGCAGATAGCAGATTGTTTTTAGTCGTGGATTACTGAAATCCAAATAAGATTACCATCCTCAACAAACATCCCCTTGCATTAAGGTCAGAACTTTGAGATCGAGTAGCCGGCACAAAGATCTTCACCAAGTTAGACCTTAAGAACTGTTACCACTTGATTATGATAAAAGAAGGAGATGAATAGAAAGTGACTTTCTGTACGAGATACAGACAATATGAATATAAAGTCATGCCTTGTGGATTACTCAATGCCCCAGCAACCTTTGAAGATATGATGAAGTAAGTTCTTGAAGAATACTAGGATATTGTTATCAAGTGTTACCTAAACGATATTCTTATATATTCAAAGAACGAAAATGAACATATCGAAGCTATCAAAAAGGTTTTGCAAAGCCTATCAGACTTTAAATTAGTAGTATTGCAGAAACAGGCGACATTTTAGGCCAAAGAGGTAGAATTCCAGGGTTATAAGGTGGTGGTCGATGGGGTATTCATGAGCACCCATGAAATAGAATATATAATAGTTTGGAAGGCACCTCTATCGGTTAGAGATGTGCAAGTTTTTATTGGATTCGCTAACTTCTATGGGCAATTTGTAAAAGTGTTTCATAGCTATTTGCAAGCCAATAACTGCGACATTACTGGGAAATCCAAGAAATTTGAAAATGGAAAGTCGAGCATGATACTGCTTTCGCAGAACTAAAGCACTGATGCACTACAGCCCTCATGCTGCACCACTTTTTTCTGGAGACAGCGATGGTTGTAGAAACTAATGCTAGTGATTTTGCACTTGGTTGCATCCATTCTCAATACTTGGAGAAAAAGTTATATCCCGTAGCATTCCATTCAAGAATATTAAACTCAATAGAGCGCAATTATGAAATTCATGATAAAGAACGTCCAGTGATTGTCGAATAATTTAAGGAATGGACACACTACTTGATCGGGGCGCAAAAACCAATTACAGTTTTTACTGACTTTCAGAATCTACAATACTTCCTGACCGCGCAGGTCTGAAGTGGCCATCATTTTCGATAGGCTCAGAAGCTAGTGGAATGCAATTTTCGTATTGTATACCAATCAGGCACGAAGGGCGGAAAGCCTGACATATTAAGCAGAAGGCCGGAGTACCATCTTATGGAGGGAGCTACGCATCACACACAGACCACTTTGAAACCAGAAGATTTCTTGGTATCACTGGTAGCGAGGGTAGGCAAGAAAGGAGAAGACTGAGATAATGATAAGGATTTGGATCTGGAACCTTGATGGGATGGAAAGGAACTGGTAATCAGGGTCAAGAGATTAAGCAAAATGGCATACTTGCTAACAAAGGGTGGAAGAATGGCAGAAGGACATGACCTGTACACCATTGAGGATGACATTGTTCCGAAATAGGGAAAATGGTTATTCAGCATGGGGATAGCCATTAGGCTACCTGAAAGAACTTACTGAAGAGTTGTCCTAGAAAGTGGATGAGCTGTACGAAGTGGAATCTCCGCGGAAGCAAGAGTTAGCGATGTCCATTATACCAGGGAACTCAAGGTTGTACTTTTCAACTCTAAATATATGGACTGCCAGATAAGAATGGTGGTTGCATAGCCCAACTGATGGTACAAAAAATCAATACTTCAACCATGATAGAAGTAGACAACTTGGAAAACAGCCAAAGAAGAACCATGGGATTCGGAAGCACCGATATAGCAACAAGATCATTCATCGTGAAAGAACATGAACCAAGTATCAGATACCTACAGGCATCAGCTGAAGACAATAAACACAGTTATGACCTTTCAGAAGTAATGTAGAAAGTTCTAATGTCAAATGCTATAATCGTACGGAAGGGTATGAAGTAGTGTAATCCTGAATTCTTAACCAAGATACAGGGATCTATCATGACAGATGCAACTTGGAGGCAATGGAGGACAAAACCTATGAGGTTGTGAGACGAAGGAAAGAATTTCCCCCAGGATTGGACCTTAACCGACAATCTACTCTATTATAAGCAACGACTATTTGTACTAGATATTCAGGCACTATATACCAAGATCGCAGCCAGATGTCATGATGCAAAGGTTGTAGGATGTTTCGGGCAAGAGAAGACCTTGGAAATCATTATACAAGATTTCTACAGAAAAGGACTTGTGGAGTCGGTCAACGATTATGTATGATCCTGCAATAAATGCTTGCATAACATATTGCCCAGACATGCTCAATATGGATTATTGTGAGCAATGTAAATACTGTATGCAGCATGGGTGGCAATCGCAGTGGACTTCATTATACAACTGCCAGAGTCACAAGTATGCACTCGGATAATAGTAGTAGTTGATAGAATGACGAAGATGGGGCATTTCATTGGACTACAGACATCGCTTACGACCAAATATGTCACAAAGGCATTCCGGAAAGAAGTCTGGAGGCTACGTGGCCTGCTAACCAAAATTGTTGTGGATATGGACTTAAAATTTGGAGGAGAGTTTTGGTAATCTCCATGCAAAGCATTAGAAATTCAGAGACGAATGTCAATGGCATACCACTCTCAAACTGAGAGACAAACAGAATGTACTAACTAAGTACTGGAAGGATACCAGTGAAGCTTTCTCAACTATGAACAGGACGACTTGTACAAGCTACTAGCAGTAGCTGAACTTGCCTACAACAACTCCGCAACCAATACTTGCGGGATGTCGCCATTCTATGCGAAATACAGATTCCATCTGCAGACAGAGTAGATGAAGGAACAAGAAGCTCAAAATCTAGAAGCAACACAGTACATGAACTAGATTAAGTTGATATATGAACTAGCAAGCGCGTCACCAGAAAAAACAATTACAGGAATATCAAAATACTAGGACCGGAAAGCTAGACAAGAGCTGGACTAAAAAATCGCGGACAAAGTAATCATAAATGCAAAAAACATTGGCAGCCGATGGAAATCAAAGAAGCTAAGCTCAAAGCTTTACAGACCTTTCCAGATTTTGAAAAATGCGGATCATGAGCCTTTAAGCTCAACATATCTGATCGATAGAATATTCATCCAATATTGCATATCGTATTATATGAACCCTATCACAAGTCAGTTCATGACAATCATCAGCAACCCCCGGGAGAACTGGAGCACATTGATGGCAATCTATATTCTGAGGTTGAAAAAATAGTAAGAAGCTAGATTCGCTCTTAAAGGAAACAGGTACGTGGCAGCTATCAAGAGAAGTGGTACCTGTGGTACTTTGTCAAATGTCTAGGGTGTTCAGAAGATGAGAACACATAGGAGCCAGCCACCACAATGGAAAATGTGGAGGAAGTTGTGGAAAGCGTTCACTATGAAAACCTGGACATGCCCGGAAGGGTAGAACTTAGAGAGTGAGGAAAAGGTTTTCCTACCAAGGCCAACCAAACGGGGAAGGTTTTTTACCCTGACCACCCTGCGTCTTCAAATGAAGTTAGACACTAACAAAAAGTTATAAAGGCATTCAAGGTGAAGCCTGGTAGGAGGAAGCTCATCTTAGGAATATGGAAATCTTAGACAAGAAAACTGCACAGACTTCACAGTAGGATAACTGTGCACAGACCTTCGATTTTATGGGGAGCCAACACTCTGCTATGGCCCCGTCACATGGCCTGCATATCATTAGCAAGATATTCTGAGTTGTGTCCTGTAACTGAAATGTCACATCAATGAAGCCCACTACAGAACACCATATACGTTGCCGCCATCCAACCAACTGCATGCGGTTGGTAAGTTATAATGGTGGGGACCTTTGGTAACGCCTTGGAAGTGGAATAGAGGAAGTCCGTCATAGGCGCATTGAGATAGACTTCAAAGTTGGGCTTCCTAAATTATGGGCCAAAAGAGATGGGACATTTTCTGTGAAATACTCATAGATGATGTCCCAGTAGTGGAGATTATGGAGGACATACTGAATCTATCCATATCCTGTCCAGATCAGCTGTATGTTGGTTGGTCCTCATAATAGGACCCCTCTATGGAGGTCAGTGGACTAAGAAGAAGGATACTCAAGAAGAAAGACCTAGATATGTTGGAGACTGGTAAGACGTTGATGCATTTGGCTGGGACTTGCAATTGGCACTAAATGACCCGGTATGCACCTGATCACTTTATGACCGAAGAGACTACTGCAACGATAGTCAACAAGGCAAAAGTAACATCATAGTCTATGCAGACAACTAAGTCGAAAGCCGCTATTTAATATAATAAATAGTGCAGTCATTGCAATGGAAGAATACGATTACATAACCGTAAAAGTGTGTGATAAGTTTCACGGTCAAACAGTACTAGTACTAATAAGATTCCGACCCCTTGCATATCAAAACCAGAGTAGTACTTTGAAGGCATAGTAGTTAGAAGTAGTCTGTGAATACACAGATATGGGATATAAATATTAGCATTTTTTCTGCGATTTACAGACATCATCAAGCAACGGAGAAGAGATCTTATCACAATAAAATTGCTTTACACCTTAAATCGTTCCTTTATTTATTTATTGCGACATGCCTTCCTTGAAATATTCTCTGATCAACAGATTTGGCCTATGTCCATCATAATTATCTTGGAGTTTGTCGTCCGCCTTCCAGTAGCCTCTACAGTTATGAAGTAATCAGTTTCATGCGGTGTTACTGATTGCCAAGTGAAAGTTCAACCCTGATATGCCCACATCTCATTAGTCTTTCACTTTTCTATGATTTCTGGTTTGTGTGTACCTCCTCTTTATTCTCCAGCTCTGATAGAGGAGCTCTATTAGTAGAACCTCTAAACCTACAGCTAATCACAGCAGGATATAAGCAGATTCAGTATGTCCTTAGTTGGTAATGCTACTGTAACAACTTGTAAGAGCATTTTACAGAAAACCTCCAGTCAACTTCAGTCTTCATTAGCAAATATCTGCTCTGCCACTGGTCTATTCACATCGTATACTGACATATATCATGTATTTCCTACGCCCCTGTGTCCTATGTGTCAGGAGCTGTGTCACAATACCCCACATACTCTGTGTACCCTGCTGGACTATCCTGCATCACATGTTGTCCTTGTACCCAGTATCTCTTGTGCTCACTACAATATTACTTAGACATCCTCAAGATATCCACACTACCTTTTGCGCTTATGCCACTTTCTGATAGAACTCTCTCCTACCTGGCCCTTACTTACATTCTTCTATGCTACCTATATGCTTTGCTTTGTGCAAGGTACTATACATTTTTCACTTTTCTCCACTACACCCTGGCTTTTAGGTACAATTTTTAATGCTATCCAAGGTCCTTGTAAACTGTAGTTCCTGCTTTCCACTCACCTAGTATCAAACTATTCCCTCATACTGATGTTTCGACATTGCTTAGTTGTTTCTCTATCATAGCCAACATGAGCCGACCAGGCGTTGACACTAATTCAAGTTTTTTACCAAGTTTCTCTGTTTTTTCTCTTACCATCTGGTGTTTGTTTCAAACACAATCTTGCATCCTGTACTACAAATAGTAGTCCTGACATCCTTAGATGCTATTATTTATAATTGTACTCCTTAGGCTTGATATTACTACATTAAGAACCCACTTTCAGCAGCCAAAATTTCTATCTCATGGACTTTAGTTCAAATATTACGATTCTATTATTTCCATTTTCTGCTTGCTATGCGTAATCTTTACAGTTGGACAAACTTTGTAATCTCTGTTATCTCAGCCTTGTCACAGTCTTCTTGTGGTTGAGATATAATATATAGAATTCAAATGCTCACATTGTTGAGGAGATGGGGTCTGATACTATTATGTGAGTTGGAGCCTGAGCATGGATGTTGGACCAACTCTCCTTTTTTTATTTACATGTGTAAAATATCTTTACATATTTTCTATGACGCACAGAGTAGAGAGGCCAGTTTCCTTGAAACTGCACAGTTGGGTTGTGAGATTTGTTAAAAGATGACCTTAAATGTCCTGAAATCTATACAACTATTCATGAGCTATTACTTATCCACCTCTGAGATTAGTGGTACCAGGCCTATTATTATTATTAGTATATATCATTATGTCGCTTATGGAGCCTTGAGGCTATGAAGCAGCACTAACATAAAATGTATCAAGGTCCCTATCCATGCGCATCCAAAATCCCATTTTCAAAATAGTAGTGTCAACTTATCGGTAGGTACCTATGGACAAAGCACGAATAACAACAAAAGTAAAGGAAATTCTCCTCCACACCTTAAGCTTAAGAAATAAGGAAATACAGGTAATGACACCTAAACAGCTCTGCTCCTCCTTTCAGTTGCTGCCTGATATGCATGAAGGTAAGTGGGACACTCCTTGGAGGTTGCCAGGTGGTTGTTTCTGCAATTGAGACAACGAACGGTAATATGTAGGCATGGCTTACTCTTAGTAGGACAGTCTGATCTGCTGCAAGTATGTAGATGGGCAGGATAATCCTTAGAGCATATAGCACAGTGGAAGGTTTTGGTGCGTAGGGAGCGGTGATGGCCGAATTCCAAGAATCGGGGGCATTGAGTGTCTGGACCGAATATTAGGTAGTGTTGGACTATAAATATCTTCCTAAAGCTTGAAAGGCCTCTGCTGAGGGCTTTTTCTGAAGATTCTTTGCTGGTAATGATAAGGACCATAGTAGAAGCTACTGTGTTCTCGGGTGGTAGTTCTGTGGTAACCTATTTGAAAGCACAGTGGAGGTGGATGTGAGAGTTGAAGGTTTCAATATCAGCCTGGATAGTAGTGAAGGTGGTGGTGGTAGAGATGCGGTGAATGATGACCTAGTACCAGACTTCATCTTTGCTAAGGGCATTAGCAACTAGAACTGTATGTCTGAATGCTTCCTCTAATTCAAAATGTTTGCTTTTGAAGATAATTGAGGCAGGAATATTATCCTTGGTGATAAGGAGGACATGGTGGTTGGGGATGAACTCAATAATGGGGATCAATTGCTTTTCAATAGTTGTGATGACAGCATCATATATGCTGAAGTGGCTGGTGGCTTCTGGGAGTGTGGTTCCATCTCTTGCAATGACAATAGTATGGTCGCGTTGGGTCCAAAATGAGGCAGTTGCATATTGGACTGAGCTGTTGTAAACTTGGTAGGGAGTACTCTGAATGTCTTCTGGGCCCAGGTCTCTTGTCGTTGAAGTTCTGGTAGGGGGGTAGATAGGGTAGTGGTAGGGGAGGCTGGGTTTGTTGCAGTTGGATCATAAGGGCTATAACTTGTGTGGTAAGGGTGCTAACTTGGGCTTTAAGCTGTTGGGTATCTTTAATATGGTGTTCCTAGACAACCAGTAGGTGGGCCTCTAGGGCTTGAAGATGGTATGACAATTGGCTTGTATTATTGAGAATAGCGGCTTGTTTTTCAAAGATAGGATCCTTAATTCTATCAAGATATTCAAGGGGAAGAGGTACCATATGAGACTCAGAGCCTGGAGAGTTGCTGCTATCGACAACAGTTTGGACAAGAGAAGGGGAACCTTCTGCCATATCTGTGTCTGCTGGGGAAGAGTATTGTCATGGGTGTGGACCTGGATTGAAATGGGTGGCAAGAGGATTTGTGGCACCTCTGCCTTTTCCTCTGCCTCTATTGGCCATTTGAGGGCATGTGGGATGGACTTAGTTGACAAAGGTAGATGAAAACAAATAATATAAGATGATTTGTTGATCAAAAGTGTTTAAGGTAAGGAGGGAAGTGGTGAGAAAAGGTTGTTGACCAATGAGGTGTGGGCTTGGCGAAAGATTTGTCGCGATTTTTTCTTTCGCTGTGGTTGCAACAGCCATGGAGTCTTTGTTCAGCACTAGGCCTAGAATTATACCAATGTCCATTACTACAAAGATGTGCAGATCTAATATCGTAGATAGTTCTACAATAAACAGATCCTGTAACTCTAATAAGTGTCCTGGGTTCAACACATCCAATACTTGAATACTTGCTCGATTGTGAAATCTCTCTTGGTGCCAGTAGTTGCGGAACCTGAACAATGTAATAAGTATCTCAGGAAGATGGCCTCATCATCCAATTTATATTTGCTGCTCACCAGTCTGTATACAGATCCAATCCTTGTGATTTGTACAGTTTTAGATGAGCTTATTGCTAGTCTATTGCCTAAGGTAGATGTTATGAAAATTTGATTCCTGGAATACTAGGACTGGGATTTCAAGTTGCATTAAGTATTTGGGGCAGAGGTAGCAAAGTATTTCGTGATCTTGTGTCTAGCAGCCTACAAAGCACCGGATGTTACTATATTAAACCAATTCAATATACATATTCTTATTTGAGATACATACAGCTTTGCTCAAATCACTGGATTTAGTAATATCTCTCTAGCATCTTTGCAGGGCTCTATCTTGTTTGTGCAGTGCAGACTTGGAACTGATTGTTTCTAAATTATCTATGATGACTATAAAGATGTCAGCTCATAAAGGTTCTACAGTATCCAGTTTCAAAATTCTTATTTGAATCGCATAGTATCAGCTGTATCTTTGGAAGAGCTCATACTGAGTATTATTTTTATTCAAACCCTAGCATATATTGTACATGGGCAAAATTAAGCGGAGGTGATAGAGAGTATGACAACCGATCGCTCCTGGACAATATTGCACAACTGCCCTTCTACAAAGATTATTACTACCTAACCTATACCTTATAATATCCTTACTTTTTTTATTCTGAGAAATAATAACTCCTGTTCTTTGAAGTTATTCCAAAAAATCAATTCCTTCTAAGCATCTCAGTCAACAGACAAGAGGGAGAGTGTATGGTTTGCATGAAGGAGGCTAGCCCTTGACAGACATTTCCTACAAACTCAACATCTCTCTTAGTACTATTAGTGACATAGTAGTAGGAGGAGATCAAGATGGAGAGGAGAAAGAGGACAGAAGAAGACATTCTAAGACTTCTAAGGCTTAGTATGAAGCTATGGCTGAGAAAGCCCTCAAAAATGACCATCTCACTTATAAAGACATTGTCAAGAAAGTTGCACTAAATGTCTTTAAAAAAACTATAAAGCACCGAGTGTCAGAAAGAAATCTTGAAAAATAGGCAGCATAAGAAAGGGTACATCTTGATAAAGCTCTTACTGAGAGGGGATTGAAATGGGCCTTTGCTCATAGGCATTAAACAAAGAATATGTGGAGAAGAAAGACAATGTGGGGAGATAAGGTAATCACTGAGAGAGGAGGAGGAAGAAAGAGAAAGTGGATATGTAGATATCTTAAAGAGAAGTGGAATTAGTACTGTATTGAGGAAACTACTAGGAGGGGAGAGAGCAAGCTTAGCCAAATGATGACTGGGTTTTTTTATGATCAAAAGTCTGGTTATTTGCTTCCTGTTTGTGCTGATCATTTTTCTGCTGGTGGTGGAGTTACTGGAAAGTCAATTGTTGAGAGTTATGCTCAATATGACTTTGTAGGCATATGGGAGGATATTAAGAAAGAGTCTGGAGAAGAGGAAGTCTTTTTAAGCATTGACAATGCTAAAACTCACCTGCCCTTCATGAGGTGGCCCAGAGAGCATAGAATTACACTACTGGAAATTCCTTCGTAATCACCTGATTTTAATTCAATTGAAAATATCTGGTCTCTCATTAAGGATAACCTTTCTAAGTACTATCATGATTTCTATCTCATGAAGGGCCCTGATGATGTGGTTTAAAAGACAATTGGAGAGGCAATCACTAGTTGTCAGGAACTTCTTGATTCAAATATTTTTGGTACTCTAGCAGGATATATGGTGAATAGGATAGAAGTAATTATGAAAGCTGATTGATGGTATACTAAGTACTGATTACTAGTATGTATTTATATTATTTTTTATTATTTTTGTTGGTTGATATTGAGGTGGTTAAAGGTATGAGGATTGTCATTACTAGCCAAATTGTGTATCTGTTGTTGTTGATGTTTTCCGCTTAATTTTGTTCACATACAATATCTTTTATTGGCTCCTCATATACCAACTTGCTAAACTTAGTGCAATACTAGGAAATGCAGCCCAATGGGTACACATAGTCATACAAGTTATGTAGTAGATGCAGCTTAATGTTGTTGAAATGTAACTTCACTTAAATCACTTACATGCATTAGTTGTTTGTCTATTCCTGGTACTGCTCCTATATCTGATCTCACTTGAATTTAGCTGCAGCATGATTCATCAGTAGTCCTCACTCTTATAGCTCTGTTTGCTGATCTTTAATGTTTGTCAGTATATCTTCAGATATTCTAGACTCCAGGAAGGTATCTCTCATCAAATGAAACGGATCAGATACTAATCGATATAATCAAGAGTTCCATTTCTGTAGTTCTAGTATTGTACTATTACACTGAAATCAAATCAGGAACAGAGACAGATTAGTACATGTTTGAAGCATAGGTATTGCAAACTCTTTGGCCATCTCAATACAATTGGGAGAATTCTCCAAAGATAACATTCTAAGTTTTTCATCTTTTTACCTTACTACTCTGCAATCTCCTGGTATGCTGTGTTAGATATAAAGAATACTGAGTATGGAGGTATAGCCTTCTTTGTATCATCAAATGCCAACAACCTTGCATGTTTCTTAAGGAATCCTAGACTTCAACCGATCAAGTAGTAGAATAGTATGAAATAATCCAGGTAGAGTGAATCGGGCTAGTGCTGGTCAGTACGTTAAATAGGCACTAGTCTCTCAACTATATTTCATCCAATTTTCATACTCCGTTTATTATATTGGTTGCCAACATTGTGTGACATGGACTCCTCTGAGCCATCTAGAATATCTTGTTATAGGCACATATATTTTGTATAATCTCAAGCTCTATACCTCTTTCCAGTATTGAATTCTAACATATTTGGTTGTATGTTACCTTTGAGACTGGCATTTGTTTTTACCCAATGTAGTATAACATTTTCCATATAGTCTGTCATCTACACCACCAAGACTGGACAATACTTCTATATTTTCCCATCTATATAGCCAATTGATACTTTGTTGAGTCGGGCCTCTGGCAACGGCACGAGTAGGTGCTTGAATACAGCTTGTAGTATGTCAGTATTAATTTGTCAGTAGTTAATTTGTAGAAGATAACTGTAAGAGCTAGAACTAGACCAACAATAGCAGCAAAAGCAGAACTGCCATCAATACAAGCTGGTTACTGTAGTTAATAGAAGATTTCCATTTGTGATATATACATGCGATACCTTCTTGTCAGTAGAGAAATTAGTGACATGCTATTGATCTGATATGCCAATAATTGAAACTATAGTTATATCAGGTCCAAGTATTTCCTATCATAAGATAGCTTGTAATTTGGTGAAAGAGAGTACACAGGATGTTGGCATAGTACTTGAACATCCCAGCATTAGTCTGCTATATATATCTCTGTTTATAGCCTGTATCTATTAGGATCATATTTGTATCGTAGACTGTCGGTTACATGAGGTATATACGCTATTTGGCAGCAGCGGTATTAGATGTGGGTGAGAAAATGGCAGTAGAAGAAGGGCAATGTTCTTAAACTATCTGCAATTTGGGTCTTAAACCATTGTAGATATGAGCAATATCAATCCAGTGACTAGAGATGGTTCTGGAGTATATTTATCAAACTCTAGTAAATATATGCCTTATTACTAAGGTTATTAGAAAAGGTTTCATTAATCCGTGCCATAGATACCTTACTTTGTATAAACTAAGTTGGAAGTTTGAAATTGTGCATATTATCTAATAGTGTCCAGAGAGTCTGACACAGATCTCTGTGTTTTTTGGCAAAAGCTATCATGTCATTAAAGGTTATCTCTACCCTTGAATAATACTTGACTACACCAATAGTGGAATACATATCTGCCAAATTCGCTGATAACATGTGAGACTCTTGCACTACCTCATTATACATGGTAACTGGTTGCAAGGTGGTGGAATCACGAGGGGATCCATAGGCAGAATTAGGCTACTTGTTCATATGGGCCAGGATATTGCGAGTCAATTGACACGATTCCATATCCTACATAGTTGTCACTGAATAGACATCTTGTACAAGGGAAGAGAGAAGAGTCCTGATGTAGACATGAGCAGTTCATGGATATTTCTAATACTGGTAGGTACAGGGATATTTACTGTGGTAAAATGCACATTTAATAGGTATTGTGGGACTGAGATTGGTGGATTTTAAGAAGCTTGGATGTATTATTAGACGCTTGTAGAAGACATTCTTTTACAGGTGGTAACTCAGATATCCGCTTGCGCCAAATTCAGATAATACAAGCTATTGCTAATATTAGATTCAGTTTATCCTAAACTTTGTATATATCATGTAGGTATGCCTTTTGCTTGATGATGTAAGCTTTCATAAGCACCTTTCTCCCACAAATATTTCTTTGGAGTCTAGTGGTCTAGGATGTCTTATTTCAACTTAAAATATAGGTGGAGGAAGATGTCAGGAGCATCTTGATCTGCAATGATACAATAATCATGAAAATGATAGAAAATGCCTAAAATCTGAGGAACTATGATAATTAAACTGAATGAATCATGGCTGAGGAAAGATCTTATCATACTAGGCACAATATGCACAACTTTAACAACTCTTCTTCAGTGGCAGCATAGGAAGACAATAGTATAGACTGGCGCCAAAGGCAAGTGACTACCTGGTTGGATTAGTTGGATAGACATTGTCTACACTACCAAGATACAAACGGTTGAATATCTTGGCTAGACATGAATTACGTTACTCATAAGTATCTAAGTGCTTGGTAGGAATAGTGGTTACATAGTTAAGTAGGATAGCTCTTGCAGTTAAATGGTAAAGTTAAACTGTTTTCTCTATAGTATATGTAGGCAGAGTTACCCTACAAAGTAGTGTAAGTCACAGTATAGTTACACTATATTTAGAGCAAAGTAAGCCTACCTTGAGCATCAGGTTACCACATTATGGAGCCAAGTTACCAGACTCTGTAGTTACCCTGTTACACACTATATCAGAAGAAGTTCTCATGGTGTTTGTTACATGAAATAAATTAGGAGGTGCAAAACCCTGCATGATGTGGGGACCACCTAAAGGGGTAATTGTACAATAGACATTCTGTAACTTGGAGGTGTAATTCCTAATACTTTCCTCGGGCCCCTTTATACTCTAGCTATCATAGGATTAAGTGAGTAGAGTTGCTAGCACTCTGGTGAGTCAGGAGCAATTGGGTGGTTCCTTTACCACTGTGTGCATTCTGGTCAGGCTACTAGCTGAGAGCTCTCTGCGAGATAGCTATAATGGCAAGGGGCAGCCAGGAGATTGAGGTCAACACGTTGCATTATGTGTATCAGGTCCTACAACTTTGGGAGTCTATGGGGATTACCATAGCTAGATCTGAGGACTACAGAGCATAGAGCAAAGATACTAGGGATGTTACATTCAAGATCTAGATAGTGGCATCAACTAGGCCTAGATCTGATGCAAGAGGATCTTCCAGGTACTAGTCCCATGCAATCAAAGGCACCAGAACCCGTGGTCTTTGTCTCTAATTGTGACTAACAGATGTTGGCAAAACTCCAGTGTATGAGCGTTTCAATGATAAGTGCCATCTTCATGAGAGTTTGCGGTGAATATTACCTATTAGTACTCAATGAAGGAAGAAGTCTAACATGAAGCTATAGGATCTACTATTCATGTATGATAGGATTGAGTTGAACCAAATATATGTTAATTGAACCTTGATAGCTTGTAAAGGTATTATGCACATAGGCAGAGAGTTTCCTAGTTGGTCTGACTTCCAACAAACATACTAGTTGGATAATAGTATGTCTACAATGTGAAGGGCTTTAGTCCTGTAATAAATTGGAAATGCTGTAGCAAAAGCTTCAGCTTTAGGAAAGTCAGAAGACAGTAGCACAGTCTAGTCCACTCATGAAGCATCTTTGGTCCGGGCTAGTAAGAGCAGATTTGGGAAACCAATAGGAGCTGAGAGCACACAAATATGTGTGTTAGGAATATAGAAATTTGTGACAAAAAGGCGCACAGACCCATGGTTGGGTTACTGCACAGAGTCACTCGATTTACAGAAGCCAACACCCCACTCAGGCCCCTTAATGGGGCCCATATATTATTAGTGAGATTTCGAGAGTTGCGTCCTATAACACAAATATCACATCATTCAAGCTCACTTCATAACACTATATACATCCCTACCGTCGGTCTGACCGCATGCTATTTGCCGGATATATGGGAGGGAACATTGGCATGGTCTGCGAAGTGGAGCAGAAGGAATCCGTGAGAGTCTTACTGAAATAGTAGGTGGCAAGATTAGGCTTCTGAAATAATGGGTCGAAGGTGCTGTGACCCTTTCGGCGAAATACACCAACATGATGTCCCAATAGCAGAGGCTATTGATGAGATACCAAATCCATCCATACCTTTCAAAGATTAGTGGTATGTTGGCTGGTCTTAGTAAGAGGACCCCTCTGCAGCGGCTGGCGGACTAAGGTGAAGCCGGCTTAGAAAGGAAGACTTAGATAACTTGGAGACCCATGAGACATTGACACGTTGGGCTCAGACTTGCGATTGGCACTAGGTAACACCGCTTGAAACTTATCAATTGATAATTGAAGAGACTACTGGAATGATAGTTCATATGAGTGAAGTAATTTGATAGTTTATGCGGACAACGAAATTGAAGACCATTGTTTGGTATAACTAACAGCGATGTCATATCCATACCGGAATGCTATTCTGTAACTGTGAAAGAATGTGATAAGTTTAAGGATCAAACGGTGCTCATACATATAAGATTCTGGACTTTTGCATATTAAACCTGGAGTGGTACTTTGAAAATATAGTAGTTAGAACTAGTCCACAAATAGTCCCATGTGGGATAAACAATATTGAAGGGCCTCGCGAGCTTTACAGATCTCATCAAGCAATGGAGATAAGATCTTATCATGATAACTTTATTTTACATTTTAAATCTTCACCTGATATATTTTATTGCGATGAGCCTTCCTAGACAGATTTTTTGATCAATGATTTGGCCTATGTCCCACAGTTATATCAGAGTTTGACATCTGCCTCACAGTATATTGATAGTTCTCCTCTGACCCAGGCTTACTATATGACCAACGAGTTCAATTCATACTGCACGCTCAGCTGACGCTTCGATTATATTTTGGAAGTACATCACTGTCCCATTTGCATTCCTAGCTTCAAAGAAATATTCACGGCAGAACTTCAAGAAATCAAATTCATGGAAATCCTGAAACTCGCATAGTTCGGAATACCTTTTGGGATCCAAACAAGGAATCACTTCTATCGCATATATCGCACTTAGCTTCGTCCAACCTTCAAGTGTAGTTCAACCAAGTTAGAAGACTTCATCCTGTGGAGAACCCTGTACTCTATTAAATAACAAATAGAGATATTTGGTCAAGAACAGACCAATGTTATGGCTTGGACCTAAAAACCCTGATATGCACTCTAAGTGTATTTTAAACCATCAGGAAAAGCAGATCCAGGTTCAAAATCTAGAATCAAATCACCTTAACCGTGTCAGACTATCTCCAAAAGAATACTAGTTGTGCCATCGACCATTCATCATATTTCTCCAAGCTTTGAGAGGCAAAAGTAAATATTGGCATGTGATACAAGACCCAGAGCCCAACAATACAACCTTAGGCTTAAAGTGATCAGATAAGTGCTTTAACTGGATGACAAAAGTATGGCAAAGCCCGGCGAGCAGAATCCCGCAGGCAGAACCCACAGATACCAGAGCAGATGAATCCGCAACAGATAATTCACTGCAGATGAGTAAACCTACATCAATGACTGTTTATTCGCAGTTCTAGAGATTAATCATATCTGCTGCTCCATGATCTTCACACGTGGCTTGTATCCACTGAATATCATGGGTATCGATACTGAAGCCTGGAGAAGATGCCGCAAACCTGGCTAAGTTGCCGAGTCATCTGGGAATAACCTTGGGTCGAATTAGACATGATATCGATATATCTCCCGACTAAGCTGATATCGCCTTCAAATATGTATCGCAAGTCACCTGATAAAATACCTTAAACTTGATTAAGGTACAAGAAAAGATTGCCGATGGTCAAGACATAAATATCAATAATATCGCATTGCTCTTAATGCAGCTACCAGGAGTGGAACAAGAGGTAAAGGATATCCAATGGGAAACGATATGAGAAGTCGCGGAAAAGATTATTGCCCCAGATCAGCGTCAATAGAAAAATGAGGAAGTAACCACAATGGTGCAAAGAATGCTGCGGCAACGAAGCGAGTAGGCTCTAGCCCACAACCAAATACCAGACCAAATAGTTACCAGTCTGGGAACGGAAGTCCAAGATTTCTGTTCTCAAAATGTCAGTGGTGAGAAGGATGTTGACCAGGTGTTACACGTGTAGAGGTTGAATCAAATAATTCACTAAAAGGATATTCAGGAACTTAGAACTCTCTAGCATCCATAGAGAGGAGAAGAAAACAATGCTATAAGAGTATTAACAGCCTCATTAAACTGGGTACTAGTAGCAGTACCAGAACAAGGCACTTTAAGACTGATACCACTACGGGGGTGGATGAAGAGGATCATGATGACTGTTTCTCCCCACCAACATGCCTGGAAAAGGGGAAAGGCAAAGAAGCCAGTGATCCAGACCCCTCATGGGCAAAAGGAGGAGATCCTGCTTATACTAGTGATGACGAGGATGACAAAAGAGAAAGAGGTAGCAGAATAGGGAGTCCTAGTCATGGTCGGTGAAGAGAAATACCAGAACAGTCTGGTATGGCAAAACAAGACTTACCAATATGATGGCACTATATATTAAGCAACCGCCTGAACTGCTCCCATTCTTGGAGGCCAAATCCACTGAAGACATCAACATCTGGATTATACCATGTAACAACTGTTTCGAAAAAGACCTGCATATCTGGGACAACACCGGCGAGGAGGTTATCTACATGCTCAATCGTACTAAAGCAGATATTGTCCTTCCTTATACTATCTGGTGCAGGAAGGTTATGGATAGACTTCCAGGAGAAATCCAATAGCCAAAGTTAGCTACGCGGACCTGGTTTGAACATTACAGGATCAAATATTTCACGGCAGGAAAAGGTGACAGACAAGCGCTTCGAGATAGGAATCAAGTAAAGTACAAAGGCAATATTGAGCTATTTTTGACATTCACGCACAATCTCAATATTAGAGCAGGCATGATGGGGGAATCCGGAAGGGAGGAAGTAGAAAAAAGCATCCAGAACAAATAGTCCGCAGGTTGTTGGCATTACAATATGATACGAATCAATAGTGGGAAGCTGCAGGGAGGTTGGTTGGTTGATCTGAAGAAGTATTGCGTGCAAGGAAGCAGGTGGCAAGAGATCAACCACCGAAAGCAAAAGAAGTTTATGAAGTCAAAAGAGAAGATCGATAGGACTCTAAACCGAAGGGATAATGTACTAACAAACTGTATGTCAAGGGAGGTGGAGCGCCACTACTAAAAGGCAAACAGGAAAATGAGCTGAAAAGGCCAAAAAAGAAAATGAGAAGTGTAGCATAGAGAACTCACAAAAAGTTCGAATATGCCCATACTGGTATCCCACAGAGTGTGATAGAGATGCAGAGGTTGAACGAGAATTGTACACATGGTAGGAAGAAAACCCACACTTATCAAATGTGTGGAGGATATGCCCATATATCGGCATCAACTGTCAGTTGAAGACCGACAAAAATAGGATATCCACATGTAAGATCAGCTATCATAAGGCCTAACTTAGCACAATGAGTACCTACCATCCAGCAACCTGCCCAAATCAATGGAATCTGGAAACTGGCAAACAAGGAAGAACAGACATAGGTCAGTGTACAGGCACCAACGGTGACAGCGTTTGAGTAGTCATTGTCCATATGGAACTGGAATTGAAATGGGAACTCCATTTGTCAGGAATTTGTTGGGTAACCATCACGACGGGGATCAGGTAGTTCTTGTACAACCATAGGAGTTAAAACTCAGAATGATTAAACCGGCGTGACGCAAGTCTCTACTTTTAAGATTAAAGTAAGTAAACTCCAAGTAAAGGAATACTCAAAGGGACGTAGGTTCTCGTATACAAGAATCAATATACACTGAGTCTTGACTGAAAGAGAGGACAGTTAACTTGCCCAAATGACTTGAGAACTAATAGTATGATGTTCCTGGAGTTACCTGGTGGGCACTTGGTACTTGTGTGCAAGCAAGATACTATACTGGAGAAGGGGGACTTAGCAAGGCAAGATCTACCTGATAACAATAGCGATAGGATGACAACCGAGGTGGGCCATTCCACCGACCTCACGAGTCTGAGTCGTATTACACATACGTACTTTCTGGCCTTCTGGACACAGCATGGGCCAGGGATGTACTGTTTTGATATGCAAGAGCCCTCTGAGGTAGCAGAATGAATAACTGAAACCCAAAGTGAAAGGATCTGTGAAAGCAGGAACCCCATATCCAGTAAGTAAAATGGCTAAGGACGGCCCGCAAATCTGCGATGAGCCTAGGTCTGGTGTGTTGGGCGACGGCATCAAGCCTGAAACCTGGTCATGTGCAATTGTGTAATGCTGAACTGCTGCTTAGTCTGTAGTCCCACATTGTTGGCAACAAAAATTGCAAGTTTGTCTGAGGAGACATCAATGGTCAAAACTACTCAGATGTAGTAATAAATATCTTGTTAGCTACAGCCCACGCCAACGATGCCTAAATGTAAGAAACAGGGGAAACTAATTCATGTTAAGCATGTAGAATTAGATGCTCCCAAATCAAAGTGATACACCAGTGGGTAAGGTATCGCTTACCTCCATATACACGATAAAGTATACAAGGTTAAAGTCTCGTTAGACTTTGAATCCAACATGTTCCTTATAAATAAGGACCTAGTTGAAGACCTTCATGTTCCTATAGTAGAATGCAACAACGCAGTTGATATCTTAGGCTTTGATGGATTATCAGCTAGCTCAGAAGGGAAGTGTTAAACTCTACTGATAAGATTGGAAATAGGAAAGAGTCGCCAAATATCGGAAGTGTCATGTGAAGTTGCTAAAGCAGGGTACTCTGGAGTGATTATTCCTTTTGGTTGAAGGCATTGTGAACCCACAGTATGACATATGGAAGTTGCAGAAAATTAGACCTTTACTGCAAAAGGTTGTGAAAAGTGTGCGGAAGAAGATCAAGAGATAGCGGATATGTTTTAATACAATAAATCAGCCGCGTGGGGTCCGAATACAGGTCGCATTGGACAAATCAGAACTGCTGAGAACATCCTGGAACTCGCAACATTAGCGAAAGAAGGTGCGCATTATGAACATCTGTTGGAAGACCTGGCAGCAGAAAAACTAGCTGCTAGTAAAATATTTGATTGCGAGATCAAGTTGATCGAAGGATCGACATCCACTTTGGGGACCATATATTCTCTATGAGAAAAATACCTTATCACTTGATGCGAATTCTTTGAAACCATGATCAATGAACGAAAGATTATGTGGAGTCAATAACCGGCTATAGCACTGATATCATTTGTATACTAACCATATGGCTGACTATGCCTAGTTCTAGACTACTGAAATCTAAGCAAGATTACCATCCTCAACAACCATTATCTTTCATCAATATCGAAACTTCACCACCGAGTAGCCATCACCAAGACTTTCACGGAGCTAGACCTTAAAGACAGCTACCACTTAATTAAGATTAAGGAATGAGATGAATGGAAAACAGCTTTCTGGACAAGATATGGGAACTACGAATATAATCTTATGCCACTTGGATTGGTCAATGCCGTGGCAACTTTCAAAGATATGATGATCTAGGTACTGCTGGAATACATAGGTGTAGGAGTCATGTATTACCTAGACGACATCCTTATATATTCAAAGGATGAAAAGGAATACATCAAAGCTGTCAAACAGTTCTTACAGAGTCTATCAGACTTTCAGTTAGCAGTATCGCTAGAAAAGTTGAGCTTTTACTGCAAAGAAGTGGAATTCCTAGGTTACGTAGTGGCCATTGATGGGGTGTCTATAGGTACCCGCAAGGTGGAATCTAAAATGGTTTGAAAAGGGCCTAAGTTGGTTAGAGATGTGCAAGTATTTATAGGACTTGCTAACTTCTACAAACGATTTATAAAAAACTTCTCCGCTATTTGTAAGCTAATAACTAAGATATTACTAAGTAACCTAAAGAGTTTCAAATGGGAAGTTGACCAGAAAACAGATTTTGAAGAACTAAATCACCAATTTACCACAGCTCCCATACTACACAACCTTTTCCCAGAAAGAGAAACAATGGTAGAAACTGGCGCTAGCCATTTAGCAATTGGTTGCGTCGTTTCTCAATACTTTGGGAGCAAGCTACATCCTGCAGCATTCCATTCACGAAAGTTGAACTCGGTGGAGCGCAATTTTCAGATTCATGATAGAGAACTTCCGGTGATGCACGTAACATTCAAACTTTGAAGACACTACTTGATTGGAACAGAAATACCAATTACAGTCTTTACCTATCATCAAAACCTGAAATATTTATTCAACTGAAAGGTCTGGAGTGGCTATCAGATTCGATAGGCACAGAAGTTAGTGGAATACAATTTTCGTATTGTATATTGACCAGGCAGGAACGCCAGAGAGCCTGATGCATTATATGAATGGCCAGCATACTATCATGATGAGGGAGCTATACATCCCAAATAGAACATTTTAAAAAGAAAAGGTTTCTTGGTTTCACTGGTAGCGAGAGTAGGCAACGAAGGAGAAGACTACGATTGAGAAAAGGATTTGGATTTGGAACCACAAAGAGGTGGAAAGGAACCTGTGATTTTGGTTAAGAGATTGAGCAAAATGGCATACTTGCCAACAAAGGGCACAAGAATGGCGGTAGAATATAATCGGTATGCCATAGAGGAAGGTATTGTCCTGGAAGATAGACAAGCATTAAAAGGGACTGGGATAGCCATAAAGCTACTGGAAGGAGCATGCAGAAGAATTGTGGCAGGAAGTGGCTTAGCTGTTCAAAACAGAATTTCGACTGGACCGCTGGTAATCGATACCAATTATAGCAGCGAAATCAAGGTCGTACTCTTTAACTATGAAGATATGGACTGACAGATAAGATTGGGCAATTGTATAGCCCAAATGGTTGTAAAAAGAAACAACATCACAGACATCATAGAGGTAGACGACTTGGAAGTAACTGGATGCGGGACTGCAGGATTCGGAAGCTCCTATATTGTAACAAGATCCTTGATCGTCGAAGAACAGAACCCAGTATCAGTTACCTGCAGGCGTATGCTAAAGACAATGAACTTTGGTACAACATCTCTGAAGTACCCAAAAAAGTTCTAATATCCTGCTCCATTATCCTGTAAATAGGTCTGAAACTGTTTAATCCTGAATTCTTAAATAAGATACAGGCAGGTATCATGAATGACACCACTGGGAGACAACAGAGGTGAGAACCTATTAGGCTTCGAGATGAAGGAAAAGATGTTACAAAGGATTGGACCTTAACAGACAATATACTATATTATAAGCAAAAATGATTTATGCAAAATAGTCAGGCACTATATACCAAGATCGTGGAAGTATGTTATGATGCAAAGGTTGCAGGACATTTTGGACCAGAGAATACCTTAGAAGTCATTAGGCGAGACTTCTACTGGAAAGGACTTGCGGAATCCATCAACGACTATGTATTATCCTGCATTGAATGCCAATATAACAAATCGCCTACACATGCTAGGTACGGATTATTGTAATCACTGCGAATATCCTCCCAAATATATGTGTCCATCTCGGTGGATTTTATTACACAACAACCTGTATCACAAGGATGGACTCATGTAATTGTAGTAGTTAATTGATTCACAACGATGGCATACTTTATTGGACTACAGACATCGGCCAGTGCTAAACAAGTTGCGAATGCATCCCTTGAGCAAGTCTGGCCACTGCATCCCCTGCCACCCGAAATTGTCCTGGATAGGGACTCAAAGTTCTCTGGAACATTGTGGGAATCTCTTGGCAAAGTACTGGCAATTAAGGAAACAATGTCAATAGAATACCATCCTCAAACTGACGGAGAAACGGAATGTACCAACTATGTGCTGGAAGAATACAGGTGAAGTTTTGTCTGCTATAATCAGGATGACTGGTATCAGCAATTACCACTAGCTGAACATGCGTACAAAATTTGCAGTACCAGCTCTCATAGGATGTCGCCATTCTCTGTGAACTGCGGATTCCATCCCCAGACAGAGGAGATGAAGGAGCGAGAACCTCAAAATCCAGGAGCAATACATTTTGCAAACTGGATTAAGGTGATACATGAAGCAGCTAGAGGGACACTCGAAAAGACAGATGAAGGAATTTCGAAATACTACACCTGAAAAGCATGAGAACAACCAGACTTCTGGATTGGGGACAAAAAAATGTTAAATGCAAAGGACATTCGCACCGAATGAAAATCAATGACCTTAAGCCCAAAGGTTCGCGGTACATTCCAAATCTTGAGAAGGCGAGGATCAGGACTCTTCAAGTATAACACATTCACTACATAGAACATTCATCCTGTATTCCATGTTCCATTACTAGAACCCAATCGCAAATCTGTTCTACATAATGGTCAACAACCCCATAGAAAACTGGAGGACATTGACAATGATCTGTAATAGTAGGTTGAAAAAAAGATTATAGGAAGCGAGATATGTTCTTACAGAAAACAGATATGCGGCTGCTATGAAGAAAAGTGGGAACCGTAGTACATCTTCAAATGGCAAGGGTGTTCAGAAGATGAGAACACATAGGAGCCAGCCACCCATATGAGAAATGTGGTGGAAGTTGTGGTAAGTTTTCGGATGGTGGATTCCAGGCATGCCAGGGAGGGCGAGAGTAGGATAGTCAGGAGGATGTTTTCCTATTGTGGCCGAGTAAACAAGGAAGGTTTTTTACCCAGACCATATTGAGTCTTAAAATGTATTTAGAAATATCGTAAAAAGTTATAAAGGCATTCGAGGGGAAGTCGGGTAGGAGGAACCGCATTTTAGATATATGAAAATCTGGGAAGAAAAGTTGCACAGACTCAAGGTAAGGTAACTGCACACAGACCCTTGATTTACGGAAGCGAACACCCCCCTCTAGTCCCCTTATGGGGCCCGCATGTTATCAGGGAGATTTTGAGAGTTGCGTCCTTTAACTAAAATATCACATAAATAGAGCCTACTTGAAAATGCCAGATACATCGGCAGCATCATTTCGAATGTATGCTGTTCGTAGGACATATAGGAGGGGACCTTTGGGGACATCTGAGAAGTGTAGAATAAGGAATCCAGGGGAGGCACATGGAGATAGTAGGCTTCAAAGTTAAGCTTTCTAAACTATAGGTTGAAGGTGATGGGACATTTTCAGTGAAATACTCTAAGAGAATGACCCAATAGTAGAGGTTATTAAGGATATACCGAATCTATCCATATTATTCTGAGATCAGCTGTACATAGGTTAGTCCTAGTAATAAGACCCTTCTGTGGAGGTAGGCGGAACAAGGAAAAGCACGCTCAGATAGAAAGACCACGGTAAGTGGAAGGCCCTTAAGACGTTTACGCATGCGGCGCGGACTTGTGTTTAGCACTAGGTAGCACAGCATGAAACTGATCAATTCATGACTGAAGAGACTACTGTCATGATAGTCGACAAGACTAAAGTAATTTAATAGTCTATACTGACAGCAAAGTCGAAAACCCTTGTTTGGTATCACCAATAATGCAGTGATCTCTACAGAAAAATGCTATTCCGGAACTGTGAACTGGTGCGATACGTTTCAGGGTCAAGTTGCGCTCGCACTTATAAGATTCTCGACGTTTGCGAATTAAAACCAGAGTAGTACTTCGGAAACATAGTAGTTAGAACTAGTCCGTACACACTTAGGTGCGGAATAAAAATATTGAAGCCACTCCCTAGCTGTACGGACATCATTAACCAATGGAGAAGAGATCTTATCAATATAACTTTATTTCACACTTCAAATCTTTCTCTTACCCATTCTTTCACGACAAGCCTTCCTGGACAGATTCTTCGATCAAAGATTTGGCCTACATCCCTCAGTTATACTTGAGTTTGGCATCTCCCTAATGGTTATGGGCAGGATGTGGTGACATTGCAAGTAATGAGTGGATCTGGTCCTAGTCCGCGCTGAGGTACCTGGCAGTTTGATTGAGGATGTTAACTCTCTCAGGTAGTTGGTTTTGATCATGTCTAGCATTGTAGTGAATACAGACACCTCAGGTGATGGGGTGATTTCGCCCTGTCCTGTGTCAAGGGCTACTTTGACAAATTGCCTTTGAAAGTACATCGTGCTAGGTGGCGCACCTTCTGTAACCGGCAGGGGGATGACAGGAAGATAGGTGTAGGAGGTGTTACTACGTAGTGGTGTAAGACAGGAGGGGCCCTAAGGCAAGAAAATTGGAGACAGGGTGCTACTACCATCACGGTGGATGGGACTCCGTTGCCGTTACAACCACAGCCAAAGAAAAAACCACACCAAATTTCTTGCTGAGCTTTCACCTCATTGGTTGACAACCATTCCTCACCGCTTCACCCCTTCACTTTAAAGACTTTTCAACCACAAATTATCCCCCCACATTTGTGTTTTAACAACTCTATCAACTGAGTCCGATTTCCCAACCCTCTGATGTCTAATAGACGTAGGGGCAGAGGGAGGGGTGGTGCAAACCCCATTGCAGCCGCCTTCAACCTACCAATCCCACCACCCAACCCAGCCTCGCCTGAGGACACATGCATGGAAGAAGATCCTGGCTCCCCAGTCCAGACTGTGCCTGCTCCCGCCTCTACCACCTCTACAGAAGAATACCCTTCCATCCCTACATTTTCACCAAGGCCTTTGGCTGAAGGCATCTCCAACACCAACCTTGGCATTTCACTTTGTACTCAACATCTTGAAGAAGGCTTCCAGGCCTTGCAGAAACACCTCATGTTGATTCAAGAATGCCATATTACAGATGTCCAAACACTTCAAGATCAAGTTGCGCACCTCACCTCCCAAGTTGAACACCTGCCGTACCAGCTTCTCCACCAACAACCCCCCCCACCACAACAAACTACCTTGCACGCTCCTCCACCATAACAACCCTGGCCCCAAAAGGCTGCCAGAGCAGTCCCAACCAAACCCTCTACTACTCCACCAGCCAAAACTTCTACCCCAGCTGATTTGACTAAACGCGACTGTACAATTGTCATTGAAAGAGATGGCTCCATGCTACCTGATACCACCAACCCCCTCACCATCCGCGATGCAATCAACAATACAATAAAGAAACCTCTTATTGCAACAATTGAATTCACCACCAACCACCATGTCCTCCTCCTTACCATGGATAACGCATCTGCCACCTCTGTCCTCAAAGCGCATCGTTCTGCCATTGAGGAAGCAATCAGAGCCACCTTCCCAGCAGCCATTGGCCTCAGAAAAGACAAAATCTGGCACAAGGTCACCCTCCTCGGCGTCCCCACTTCATCCACCTTCTCCACCATTCAGTCTGAAATTGAAGAGTTCAACCCAGGCACCCACCTCCCACGCCCTCCTAGATGGCTCACCATCCCAGCCCAACGTCAGGACAAAGAAGCGTCAGCTATGGTCCTCACTATTGCCGGCAAAGACTCCACAGACAAAGCCCTCAGCAGAGGCCTCTGATTACTTGGGAAGAAGTTCAAAGTGCAACACTACTTGTCCTTTGGGCCTGACACACAATGCACCAAATGCCTGGCCTTTGGCCACCACCCCTCTCAGTGTACCGGTACCCAACATTGCAGCATCTGCTGCATGGAACATCCAGCACACCTCCACACCTGCAGCAGATCAGATTGCCCTACCAAGGGCAAAGCATGTTTGCATACCACCATGAAATGCGTCAACTGTGGCGACTCTCACCAGGCTAATTCTAAGGAATGTCCCACATACCTCAAAGCACACCAAGCGGCAACTGAGAGAAGGCCCAGGGCTGTTTAGGGATGGTACTTTTGTTTCCTATATTTGTTAGGCATCTGGCGGCTTGGAGGATTTCCTTATGTCATTATGGCTCATGAGCTGCCCCACTCGAACGTTGCTACCTTCCTATATGAGACGGGATATCTGACTGGCACCCTTGCGTGGTGTAATATTTTTATGTTAGTTAGCTTCATAGTGGCTGCGGCGCCATAAGTGTAATGAGATAAAACAATAATAATAATAATCATGGTGGGTGCAAGGTTTTCTTTTTGCCATAGCTTACGCTGCATGCACGTTCTTGTACCTAACAAGTAATATATGATATAAAAAAAAAAAAA
>JACCEG010000021.1:294075-326238 GCA_014065205.1 Tuber brumale
CTACTACACTTCCTGCTGGTCTCGGACCAGTACCACCCCCCCTAGCTGGTACCTTACTACCACCTCTTCCTGGTCAGCACTCCGTCTGCTGGCCCCCCCCCCCCGGTCTGGATTTCCGGCGGACCTCTGGGGTTCTTGGGCCCTGCCACACGCCTTCCGGCGGCTTCGGTTGGGTTTCTCCTGCTTTTGTTTCCCTTATCCCTGTTGCCCAGGGTAAATCTATCCTACTAGTGCTCGGGGCCGGTTCTATGATAGCGACCTCAGTATTTCTGACTAGCTTAGGCCACATGGTGTTCCTTCGGGTTCGGTTTATGGGTTTTCATTAGTTTGGGCTTTCTTTTTGTTGTTTTGGTTGGTTTACTGCTGGGGTTTGGGATTTCTCTTATGTCGCGCGTCTGTGGAGGCTTTTGGGTTCGTGTATACTGTAGCGGTTGTGGTTAGGGGGAGTTTTTTACACCGCCTGGCCTTGTAGTTAGACGGGTTTTCTGCAGCCTTTCTGAGCCGGGGCAGGGGTCGAGGTTTAGGTCTACATAGCTTGTGCTGACGTGACCTTGTTCCTTAATACTAAATAAAACAAGATCTAAAAAAAAAAAATAAAAAAAATAATAATCATGGTGGGTGCATCCTCCGTCTCCACTACACCTCTGGTGATTGAAATTTATTTCCTATTTGGGATAGACTCAACAGCACACCAAACTATCACCACTTTTCGGTCTGCACCCTCCCCTTGGGGGGGGTGTAGGCTATCTCCATCCATCCTTTTAGACTCGGAGCTTGTCTCCCCATCCCTTTCCCTAAAGGTCTACCCCAATGGGATACTCTATCCTCCCCTCTGGCATCTCACGATGTCCAGAAACAACTTTACACCACTTTTGCTCAAGCTTCACTTAGCATCAGCACGGTCGGCTACAACCCTTTCTTCATCTTGGCAGATGGCTGGGATTACGGTCAGCGGTACGCGATTACGATGGATTCCTGTATCCTTACTCCTAAAGAAACTGGGGGAGTTGTGTCAGGTTTCCTCAATAGGCCAGCGTCGATTTCGCCACCCTCCTTCCTCACTCATCGCTTCAGCTGGTGGTATCCCATCCACTATAGTGGCACTACCTCTCCGAGAACAAGGGACTACATGAGAGACGTGGTAAAACAGCTGGCTTTGTTTGGGGCCTGCAGGAGGCCGCCTAGAAGGACACGAACACGATACCGACAGCCTTTTTGTCGCTTAGAGATGAATGCCTTCCTCCTACACTCCACACGGTTGCGATCGGCTGGCACTCTACTGCTACACCACACCTTTGCTGGCACCCTACTGCCACCAGACAGCTTGCATCTTACTGCCGTCTTCACTCTTCGCGGGCTTTGCACCTGCACCCCCACCCGAGCTGGCATCATCCTGCTACCCTGGCTGGCACCCTACTGCTACCCCCATTCTGTTGGAGCTTTTCCGGCGACCACCCAACCCTAGCTGGCACCTTACTGCTACCTCTCGTCAGGGCTTGAAGGTGGCGCTGCCGCTTCTGCCCAACAACCCTTCCTCTAGGTGACAAGGCCGACACCTACCTCCATACCTCCTTGTGAGCCCATCCCGGGTGAGGTGTTACCGCCCCAGTTTCTAATTTTTTCGCTAGTCATCCCTATAGGGGGTGCGTTTTGGGATATTAATTGGTTCCTTTTGTGCCTTCGGGCCGAGATTTCCCCCTGGCTTTTTTCTGATGTTTCTTGTTTGTCTTTAGTTGGGCTTCTCTTATTCTCGAGGTTCGCTTGCGAGGTGAGGATGGGCCTGGCTGGGGGCGAGCTTGGGGTAGACGGCTTTTACCTGGCGGGAGGAGGGATGTTTGAAGTTAAGGTTTTCTTTTTGCCATAGCTTACGCTGTATGCACGTTCTTGTATCTAACAAGTAATATATCATATAAAAAAAAAAAAAAAAAAAAAAAAAGGAATAATCACGGTGGGTGGAGTGACTGGTGCTTGCTAGTGGTATGGTCTTTCCCTGGGGGTCCATAGGCTTCTTCTTATATCTCTCGTTATGGACATTGAAAGGAGGAGCCTCTGGATCCACCAGGAGTGATGAAAGTCTTTAACTTGAATAGGGGTAAAGTGTGAGGCGGTGAGACAGGGTTTTCAGCCGATGAGAAGAGGTCTCCGCTACAAGTATGGTCTAGTGTTTTCTTTGACTCTGGTTGTAATTGACAAACAGGATGACATTCCTGTACTACTTTTTTTCTTTATTTTTTATATCATATAGTTATTGTTAGGTACAAAATTGTCCATGCAGCTTGAGCTATGCCATACAAAAAATATTCATTCTTAAGCAATTACAAATAAAAGAACAAAATTCTCACAAAGCTAAAAGCCGTCCAGTTAAGCAGGAAAAAGATAATCCCCCGCACCTTAAACGGTGACTAACAGCCAAGTAAAGTTCATTAGCAACCAGCAAGTAAATCACCAATTATCGAAGGCATAAGCATAAATCATAACTAGTAAAAAGCCGCATTCCTCCATGTCAGCCAAAAGACCCCAGGAAAATTAAAACACGTACTGATTTAGTACTTGCAGCTGGAACAGGCAAAGCTAATGGGATGTATTTGTGGCGTCTGGGAATGGCAAGAGGAAGGCATCCGCCACCCTAGTCATGATCTGGTAAGGGGGAGCAAAACGTAATTCAAGGTATTGAAGGAGGGTAGCCAGTGGGAGTAGCGAAAATGTAGATAGCCAGTCCTTGGATCTGGCTGCCTGAGGTCCAGACTGGTTCATCAGGATCTAGTTCGCCTATCTCAGAGAAATGGGATACGCATGCTGTGATATTGGCGGGGCAGTGCAGAATCAGGTGGATGAAGGTTTCTTCCTCCTCGACATAGCAGGGGCAGAGCGTAGTGTCTTGTCGTATTTCCAAATTGGTGTCCCCGGTAAGATAACTCTTACTGGAGGGTATCTGGTGTATCCTTCCTGATATAACTCTTGAGAGCTCTGTGAATGTATGAGGTACGGGTGTGTTGTCTCACATATAATTGGAGGGCAGTGCCAACTTAGCAGCCCGCATGTCAAGTAGGGACACCATAATTGCCGTCCTAAGTATACCATATCTAAACTTGGATGTGTCATACTGTTGATGGTGACTCTAATGCGGACAAACTAGTGGGTGTCATTGAAGCCTGATGATCTCATCGAGGAGGAGGAGCCAGCACAGGATATTGTGCAGTAAAAGGTGGGTCCAGGGTCAACATTGGGCATCCTATCATACTGGTCTTGAGCGGCTTTGAATACCTGTTGCCAGGTGTCTATACTACTCATTGGTGCAGTGTCTAAGCCATGTCGAGAGGGATGGTGGTATCCTGGTGGCTGCAGGGTTTACTCGTGCGGGGGAGCTGACTAGTCAAAGTACAGCCTGACTTCCCTTTTAGGTTTGGTATGTTGCGATTGGAGGGAGGCCTGGCTTATAGTTGAGTCCCTCACGGGCCATACAATAGAAGCTGTTGGTTATCCATCCAAGGACTCAGGTCCGGAAGAAAAGCCTTTTCTGAAGTGATCTGGTACTGGGCACGAACCAGGTACAGCTATAGGTTATGATCAGGAGTATCAGTGGCACTGCTAGTTTCCAGTTGGTACAAGAGGAAAGGCCATTTCCAGCATCCCTTAACTGTAATATCTCGGGAAAGGCTCCTTGCATTATTGCAAACCTTTTCTTGTAGTGTTGATTCACAATGAGTCAGGGAGTGAGCCAGAAGCCTGGTTACCTGACTAGGGGTCCCAGATAGAGAAGCATGTCATTTGTAGCCATGTGGGCTTTTCAGACTAGGACATAGTCCTTTGAGGCGTGCAAATAAAGGAGTTCAGTCCTGGGTACTGAGAAAGTAACCTCGAGCGTAGAGCCGAGATTCTAAATATTGGTGAAATGAGATTGTAGGCACGGTATGTTTGCCATTCATGACTCGGAGGCGACTGTGTTCACAGAGTCGCCTACATAGGGTGTGACTAGTCCATAACGGATGCATGGGTAAAGGTTTGCCAAGTAGATTGTAAAGGGTAGTGATAATAGTGGGGACTTTTGCGGGGTCCCAACAGAGAAGGTGGTAAAGATGCCAGGTGCATCCTGAAAGACTAGGTGGCAGCCCATGTCTCACAGGAAGGACTTCACCCATGCTATCATATAGGGAAGGATCCTCTTCTTCAGGAGTATTTAGCCAAGTTGGTTTATATTTACGTAGTCAAAGTCCAACGTAATATCGCAGAAGAGGGTGGTTGTCTTTAGTCTAGCTGCCTGTAGCAGACAGACCCCATGGGCCGGAGTAGAAATTGCATCAAAGCAGCTGAGGCTACTTAGGGATCCACATTCGGGAGGACATAGCAAGCCACGGGCCTTTGCCTGGACTGCCAGTCGGACCGTGCCTGTTCATTCACGTAGGCTAGACACATTTTCAAAGAGGGCAATGATGCTAAAAATAGATAGGTACTTGTATTCTAGCTTGCCCCTAGTCGAGAGCACAATGCTCTCAGCACGAGGAAGAGAAGATGGGTGGAATACATGTTCTAATTGTGGGGACAGAGGCGGTCGGAGGAGAGAATTGTTGTAACTACAAATCTTTTTCCAGATACCGTATCGGATCCCATCGGGTCTTTGAGCCAAAGTGTTTGAACCTTTGTAGAGAACTGCTATAACCTGCTTGCTAGTGATAGGGGGGATGTTGTTGAATTCTATGTGTAGCCACAGTAGCTTCCGTTGGGGCCTGGGAGGTCGAAATGGTCCCGTATAGCAGAGTTGATTTGATCAGGTATCCTGTAGTTAGGTACATCAGGGAACCTGTCTGGTGGGCAGCCATTGGCTAAGTTGCAGGTATTTTATATTGATCCCTCATTGATACTGGCCAGGCAGCTTTTCCACTGGTCGCATTTGGCACCTTGGATTGCCTTGAAGTAGGCTCCTCTGGCAACTCTGGCGGCCTCTGGGAATGACCTGTCTATTTTCAATTTCTGTACAGTGTGGTGGAGGACTGTTCTGAGTTCAGTGAGTGTGTGGATCCACCAGCCTTTTGTGTGGATCGCACGCTGTTTGGTTACGGGGTCTGATTTGAGGATGGGAGGGATCTGAGACAGGTGCCAGTCAAACCATGAAGTGAGTAAGAAGGTGGTAGGGAATGACGGAGGTCCTTGGCGGGCAGGGTATCGAGAAGGTTGTTAACTGTCTCCCACAGTGTCAGATTCCTGTTAAAGCCAATTGGGGGAGGACATAGGAGTAGGGTAGACAGGGTGATGGATATGGCAGCATGGTCGGACATGGGGAGAGGCAATGAGCACTCCTATAAGGTCATCAAGGTGGTGATAGGACCATCGGCGAATGAGAGGCTCCTAACTGCAGGCCTATGGAGCAGATTGTGAAAAAACCTGGTATATCTACCCGGCAAAGAGAGAAAGGCAAAAGCGCAGAAGATCTTGAGGTCTGTGTAGGCATATGATCGTGGTCTTGTACCTTCATTTCACTTTTTTTCTGTTACATTAATTTTTGATTTGATATAAGCGGTACAAGGAAGGCCTACGGAGGTCGTGCAATGAAACCTGAAAAACCACCACTAATAGCCATGCCTTGGCAGCCAAACTGAAACCCTCAGGGGTAGAAAAATAGCACTCCACAAGCAATATCCTGATCCTCATAGGCCTAAACTAACATCTACCAAATCCCTTGTAAATAACTCGATCAAGCTTGTCAGTAAACAGAAACAACACAAAAAATCAAAATCCACCACCTTAATGAACCGATGCCAAAAGGCAAAATATGCGGAATTCTGCTGATCCTTGATGGTATGGCCGCAGGGGAGGCACTGATATCCCAGTCATTATGGTGGTCAAAATTCAGGGTTGGAGGAGATGAGCCTTCCCTGATGTAGAAGCCTGTATGTGGCAGGCGAACCTGGAACCCCCAGCAATTCTGGAATACAGCATAGCTGTTGTTGAATGCCAGGAATGGAGGAGAGATAGTATAGTGCCAGGAAAACAAGATGGTGTCAGCCAATATGAAGATGATATAGTAGGGTACCACCCAGACTTATAGAGGTGGTAGGAAGGTTCAAGCAAGTGGAGTAGAAAGTCACAAGCCTCGGCCAATGGATAGGAGGGACACTAGGTGATGCACGAATAGGGGTGATGAAGGAGGCAGTAAGGTGGCAGCCGATCATTACGGAAGTGAGTTGAGTGAGAGGGCAAGACCTTAGTTGCCAAAGCTATTAGGAAATATGTTCAGATATTTCTAGATAGTCTTCCGGCCACCTCCACCTGTCTTACTACATCTCTTATATAATCCTTTATTCTCAGAAAAATTACGTCACTTAGTTGATAGGATACAACCGGCTGGTAGGTGAGGAGAATGGTGGCGAAATTGACAGTGTCTTGTTGTAACAAGCTACCAGCCTCTATACAGAGACAGAGGAGTGTCTATCGTAATCACTTATAGTGAAGTGTATTCCCAGCGACCTGGACATAGGAAAATGTGGAGATCTGACTGTTGCTAAGGTTAAGTGATGTTCCTAAGAAAAGCAGGGTAAAGTAAAGAAGTGACATTGTGAGATGCCATAGAGGAGTGGAGGGATGCCACTGGGTAAACCATTAGGAGAGAAACTAGTATAAATGATGCCTGAATGTGAAGAGGGATGAGGGTTGATGGTCTATACCCCTATATCCAAGGGGGATGCTGGAAGGCAAAAGTGGTGATGTTTTCTTGGTATTGAGTGGGTCCTAGTTACGAAAGAAATTTCATTCACAGGAGGTGTACAAGAGACTGAGGATGGATGTTCTAGTACCTTTTGTTATGTTTTTGCGTTTTACTTTTTTTATTTTATAAATGATATAGTTATTGTTTTACCATATTATACTTTTTTTTTTTTTTTTAAATCATATATTCCTTGTTAGGTACAAGAACATGCATGCAGCGTAAGCTATGGCAAAAAGAAAACCTTAATTCCAAACAAACAAACAAAAGAAACCGTCAGCTCAAATCTCCAAAAACGAGATATCCGTCGCAAGCACCTCAAACTGTGACCACTCAAAATAGTAAAGAAAAATCAACAAATTCTCAACATAAAAAAACATAAAACAATTCAACAACAGCAGTATGCAACTCAAATCAGGGCAGCTGGGGGAGGTAGGTCCTCGCGAAGGGGTGAGAGCGGCCTACTCGGCGGCATGGGTGGCGGGAATCCGGTACCAGTAGTTCGGATGTAGTTGGCGAGGCCAACGATGGCAGGAAGCGAGGACCTGATTGGTGAGCCTTGGCTGATGTCGGACACCACATGGGGGTAGAGCGTCCTCTTATCAGCCTTAGCTGAGCATTGAAGTATTGCCTGGGTGAACGTCTCCTCGTCCTCCTCGCAGAAGGTGCATAGGGTGGAGGACTGGGGGTCGTCCCAGGAGTGGTGCGCGGCCAGGTAGCTTTTCCTGGCCCTGCCTTGGTGTATTCGTCACGCGGTAAAGGGGTCGAGGCCCATGAAGGCGTGTGGCTTTAGCGTGGCCTTGTACGGGTAGTAGCAAGGGGGTAGAGCTTGGAGTATCCAATCTTCAAGGAGCCTGTTTCTCAGTGAGGCCTTGAGGGCTTTGTAATTCAATAGGTCGGGAGGCAGTGGAGCCAGCCCTGGCTCCAGGGCCGGGTAAGCAGGCGGGAACGTTATAGTTTGTCACGTGCCCTGCAGCAGGAGGTGCGCCAGCGAGTCAATGGGTAGGGGTCTCCTCATGGGTTGTTCAGCTTTGTATTGGCGCCAGCCTAGCGGAATGTAGTACTGGGTTCTCCCCTCGAGCAGCTTCCCGTGTACGGATCTGTCGGGGTGGGAGGTATAGGAGGGGAAGTCTGGGAGGAGCCTAGCTGACGCTGGGTTGTATGCAGGGGAGGAGCAGGCTAGACAAAGTGCCGACATCCTTCTCAGGTGGGTGACGAACAGATCCAGGGGGGGCAGGCAGGCCTCAATGGCTAAAATGGTCGTTGGGGTTGAGTTGAAGCAGTTCGTGACCCATCTCAAGACTTAGTTCCACAGGACCGACATCTTGTCCATGGTTGCGAGTGTTGGTATCAGGACGTCAGCTCCATACGTGAGGATAGTAAGGATGAGGCCCATAGCGAGCCTCCGGCACATGTGGGGGGGCATTCCAATCCCTGGAGGTGCAAGCCTTCTGATGGGGGAAAAGGCCCCTGAGGCAATTGTGAGTCTTTTAGTGAAGTGGGTGGTTGTTTCCAGGGTGGAGGTGAACCAGTACCCCAGCCATCGTAAAGAAGAGAAGGGTGGAAAAATAAAGCCGTTTAGAGCTATCGGTTGGTTGGAGATTGGAGATCTGTCCTTAGGCGTCCTCCCGTGTATCAGTTCCGTCTTGGGGATTGAAAAGGAAACTCCAATCCATGCTGTCCTGCTCTGAAGCAAAGAAAAACAATATTGAAGATACCTAATATTCCCCCTATAAGAAGCAGTAGAAACCGTAATTGAAAAATTCATCAACATAGGAAAAAATCATCCCTCGGGGTATAGAAACATGCAATTTAGAAACATAAATCGCAAATAACAAAGGAGAAACAGCTGATCCTTGTGGAGTCCCCACCTGAATGGGAGAGAAAACCCCAGGGGCCCGCTAGAACAACAAACGACATGAACTATCTGTAAGAAAGGATCCAACCCAGGCTACCAGGTATTTGGGAGTCCCTTTGGCTCTGAGTTTAGCTGTAAGAAGGCTAGAGGAGACATTATCGAACCCTCCGTTTATGTCCAAAAAGAGGGAGGAGGCTTTGTAGGAGGGGTTGTTTTACCATATTATTACTTTTTTTCTTTTTTGTTTTTTATATCCGTTTTTATTTAGTATTAAGGAACCAGGTCACGTCAGTGCAAGCTATGTAGACCTAAACCTCCACCCCTGCCCCGGCTCAGAAAGGCTGAAGAAAAACCGTCTAACTACAGGGCCACTCGGTATAAAAAACTCCCCCAAACCATAACCACTACAGTATACACGAACCCAAAACCTATACAGACACGCGACATAAGAGAAATCCCAAACCCCAACAGTAAACCAACCAAAACAAAAGAAAGAAACTCCAAACCAAAGAAAACCCATAAACCGAACCCGAAGGAACACCATGTGGCCTAAGCTAGTCAGATATACTGAGGTCGCTATCATAGAGCCAGTCCCGAGCACTAAGCGGGCGAATGTACCATACGTCTGATAGACTTGGCAACAGGGGCAAGGGAAACAAAAGCAGGAGAAACCCAACCGAAGCCGAAGGAAGGCGTGTGGCGGGGCCCAAGAACCCCAGAGGTCCGCCGGAAATCCAGACCGGGGGGGGAGGCCAGCAGACGGAGTGCTGACCAGGAAGAGGTGGTAGTATGGTACCAGCTGGGGGGGGGTGGTACTGGTCCGAGACCAGCAGGAAGTGCAGATGGCAGTAAGGTGCCAGCTAAGGTGGGGGGGTAGCAGTAGGGTGCCAGCCTCTGGTAGCAGTAGGGTGTCAGCCTCTGGTAGCAGCAGGGTGCCAGCCGATCGTACCAAGGAAGTATAGAGGAGGGGTAGACCCAGGTACCAAAACAACCGCTGGAATCGCGTTCGTGCCTTACTAGGCGGCCTCCAGCAAGCCCCAGACAAAGCCAGCAGTTTTACCACGTCTCTCATGTAGTCCCTTGTTCTACGAGAGATAGTGTCACTGTAGTGGATAGGATACCACCTGCTAAAGCAATGAGCAAGGAAGGAGAGAGGCGAAATCGACCGTAGCCGGTTGAGGGAACCCGACACAACTCCCCAGTTTCTTTAGGGGAGGGATACAGGTACCCATCGTAATCGCGTACCGCAAACCGTAGTCCCAGCCGTCTGTGGTGATGAGAAGAGGGAAACCTGACCGTGCTGATGCTAAGCGAGGCCTAGCAAAAGCGGGGTAAGGGGGGTACCCAGCATTGTGAGATGCTGGAAGAAGAGGATGGTGTATCCCCAGCGGGTGTTTTACCATATTATTTTTTTCTTTTTTTATTTCTTTTTTTTATCATATATTACTTGTTAGGTCCAAGAACGTGCATGCAGCGTAAGCTATGGCAAAAAGAAAACCTTAATTTCAAACATTCCTGCTCCCGCCAGGTAAAAGCCGTCCGTCCCCACCTCGCCCCCAGCCAGACCCATCCCCACCTCGCAAGCGAACTCGGAGAATACGAGAAGCCTAACTAAAAACAAGCAGAAAACATCAGGAAAAACACCGGGGGAAATCTCGGCCCGAAGGCACAAAAGAAAGTAATTAATATGCCAAATCGCACCCCCTATAGGGATGACTAGCCAAAAAAAGAAAGTCGGGGCGGTAACGCCTCACCCGGTATGTGCTCACTAGGAGGTATGGAGGTAGGTGTCGGCCTTGTCACCAGGAAAAAGAGCTGTTGGGCAGAAGGGGCACCGCCTCCTTCAAGCCCTGACGAGAGGTAGCAGTAAGGTGCCAGCTGGGGGTGGATTGGTGACGAAGAAACTACAGCGAAGTGGGGGTAGCAGTAGGGTGCCAGCCGGGGAGCAGTAAGATGCCAGCTTGGGTGGGGGTGCAGGTGCAAAGCCCGCGAAGAGTGAAGACGGCAGTAAGATGCAAGGTGTCTGGTAGCAGTAGGGTGCCAGCCAGGGGGTGGTGTAGCAGTAGGGTGCCAGCCGATCGCAACCGTGGGGAGTGCAGGAGGAAGGCATCCGTCCCTAAGCGACAAAAAGGCTGTCGGTATCGTGTTCGTGTCCTTCTAGGCGGCCTCCAGCAGGCCCTAAACAAAGCCAGATGTTTTACCACGTCTCTCAAGTAGTCCCTTTTTCTCAGAGAGATAGTGACACTATAGTGGATGCGATACCACCAGCTGAAGCGATGAGTGAGGAAGGAGGGTGGCGAAATCGACCGTGGCCTATTGAGGAAACCTGACACAACTCCTGCAGTTTCTTTAGGAGGAGGGATACAGGAATCCATCGTAATCGGGTACTGCAAACCGTAATCCCAGCCGTCTGCCAAGATGAAGAAAGGGTTGTAGCCGACCGTGCTGATGCTAAGCGAAGCTATGGCAAAAGCGGGGTAAAGAGGTTTCTGGACATCGTGAGATGCTAGAGGGGAGGATAGAGTATCCCAGTGGGATAGACCCACAGGAAAAGGGATGGGGAGACAAGCCCGAAGTCTAAAAGGATGGATGGAGATAGCCTACACCCCCTCCAAGGGGAGGGTGCAGACCGAAAAGTGGTGATAGTTTGGTGTGGTGTTGAGTCTATCCCAAATAGGAAATAAATTTCAATCACCGGAGGTGTAGCGGAGACGGAGGATGTGTTTTACCATATTATTATTATTATTATTATATATCATTGCGCTTATAGAGCAGCAGCGGCTATCAAACTAATTAATATACAAAAAGTACACCATGAAAGGGTGCCTATCAGATATCCTGTGTTATATTGATAGGTAGCAACATTGGTTTGGGCCAGCTCATGAGCCATAATGACAAAAAGAAATTATCCAAGCCACTTGATGCCTAACAAATAGAGGAAATAAATGTAAAAACTGCAAACCGCGCGGTTCTTTCTCTCAGTTGCCGCTTTGCGTGCCTTGAGGTATGTGGGACTTTTCTTACAATTAGACTAGTAGAGCTCGCGACAGTGGACGCATTTGATAGTAGTGTACAAACATGCTTTGCCGTTGGTACGACAATCTGATCTGCTGCAAGTATGGAGGTGCCCTGCGTGTTCCATGGAGCAGATGCTGCAATGTTGGGTACTAGTACACAGAGAGGGGTGGTGGCCAAAGGACAGGGATTCGGTGCATTGGATGTCTGGGCAAAATGACAAGTAGCATTACACTTTGAACTTCTGGCCAAGTAGAGAGTGGCCTCTGCTGAGGGTTTTGTCTGTGGAGTCTTTGCCGGCAATAGCGAGGACCATAGCTGATACTTCTTTTTCTGCACGTTGCGCTGAGGTGGTGAGCCATCTAGTAGGATGTGGGAGCTGGGCACCTGGGTTGAACTCTTCAATTTCATACTCAATAGTGGAACAGGTAGAGGAAGTGGAGATGCCATGGGGGATGACCTTGTACCAGATTTCATCATTTCTGAGGCCCATGGCTGCTGGGATGGTGGCTCTGATTGCTTCCTCAATTGCAGACTGGTGTACTTTGAGCACGGAGGTAGCAGGTATGTTATCCTTGGTGAGGAGGAGGACATGGTGGTTGGTAGTGAATTCGATTCCAGCAATAAGAGGTTTCTTGATTGCATGGTTGATTGCATCGCGAATGGTGAGGGGTTGCTAGTATCAGATATGATCGAGGCATCTCTTTCAATGATAATAGTGGGGTCGTGTTTAGTCAAAACAGCCAGTGTTGATGTTTTAGCTGTCAGAATGGTTGAGGATTTGCCTGAGACCGCTCTGGCAGCTCTTGGGCCCCAGGTTTGTTGTTGTAGAGGAGCGCACAAGGTGGTTTGTTGTGGTGGGAGTGGTTGTTGGTGGTGGAGTTGGTACTGCAGGTATTCAACCTGAAAGGTGAGGTGTGCAACCTGGTTTTGAAGTATTTGGATGTCTGTAATATGGCGGTTTTGAACTACTATGAGGTGTTCCTGCAGGGCCTGGAAGGCTTCTTCCAGGTGCTTGGTGCGAATTGTAAAGCCAAGGTTAGGGTTGTAGATACCTTCAGCGAAATGCCTTTGTGGAAATATAGCGATGGAAGGATATTCTTCTGCAGATGTAGTAGAGGCAGGAGCAGGCACTGTTTGAACTGGAGAGCCTGGGTTTACCTCCATGTATGTGTATTCAGAAGAGGCTGGGTTGGGAGGTGGGATGGGTGGATTGAAGAGGGCTGCGAAGGGGTTTGCACCAATACTCCTTCTGCCCCTATGTCTATTAGACATCAGAGGGTTGGGAAATCGGACTCCGTTGATACAAGTGATAAAATACAAATGAGCAGGGATGATTTATTGTTGAAATGTCTTTAAAGTGAAGGGGTCAAGTGGTGACAGATGGTTGTCAACCAATGAGGTGAAAGCTGGGCAATAAATTTGGTGTGGTCTTTTCTTTCACTGTGGTTGTAAAGGTAATGGAGTCTTGTTTTATCATATAAAACAACCGGTGCAGCTCATACTATGGCATACACAAAACCTCTATTCCAATGCAATAACAAAGGAAATAAACAAAAGCTTAAATCAAGTAAAAGCTCACCACCAAAGTGGGAAAACACCACTTACAGCATCGTAAATGGTGCTTAATAGCCATGTAAAGCAAAGCCAACAATTAACAATTCAAATCAACTCATCAATCATTAAACTATTATATGCAATATGGAATAAATCAATGACATGCACAGCAAAATTCCACCACCATTATCATAGAAAATCAAGCCAGTATAGAGGGAACAAAGAGGACCAGCTAAAGTAAAGTCTCCCACAGTGAAGTTCTTGTAGCATGGCGACCACAAGCTAGTTGCCTTTAGTGCTATTTGGAGGATGGTGACCGAACTTGAGCCCTTGGCGCTGATGGAGGAAAGCTGGTATTAGTGGCCTAGAGCTATCCAGCTATGCCTTCAATGAGGCCCTGGGTAGTCCAAACACATGCATTAGTATCTACTCTTTCAATCATCTAGAGGTGGAATTGAGGTTTTCCATGAATTTAGCAGGGCAGTATAGTTTCTCATAGAGTAGAGTCTCATTCTCCTTGTCACAGTAGGGACACAGCGAAGGGTATGTAGTAGGTGCTATAGTGAGTGTCCATCTGAGCAGCTGTTATCTGTGTTCATCTGGTTGATTCTTTCTGATATGAATCTAGGGAGTTTCATAAATGCAGGCAGTATTGTGATTGGCCCATAATCAGAGGAGGTCAGCGAGGTTTATTTTTATTATTATTATTATGTATCATTATACTTATGGAGCTGTACTGGCTATAAAGCTAACTAACATACAATACATATACCATGCAAAGATCCCAATCAGATATCCCATCACATATAGAATGGTAGCAGTGTTCATTTGGGCCAGCTCATGAGCTATAATGACAAAAAAAATCAAAAAGGAAATCCCCCAATCCGCCTAATGCCTAACAAAAAATAGGAAACTAGGGGAATAACCTTGACAGCCCTGTTACTTCGCTCAGTTGCCACTTTATGTGCCTTAACGTATGCAGGATATTGCTTAGAATTGTCTAGTGCGAATCGCCATAGTTGACAAATTTAAAGGTGGTATTGGGACAAGCTTTGCCCTTTGTAGGGCAATATGATCTGCCACAGGTATGGAGGTGTGCTGAGTGTTCCAGGAAGCAGAGGCTGCAATATTGGGTGCCGGTACACCGAGAGGGGTGATGGCTAAGGGCCAGGCATTTGGTGCATTTGGTGTCAGGGCCAAAGGACAAGTAGTGTTGCACTTTAAACTTCCTCCTAAGTAGTAGGAGGCCTCTTCTAAGGGCCTTATCATGGGAGTCTTTGCCACCAATTGTGAGGACGATGGCTGATGCTTCATTTTCCTGACATTGGGCTATGGTGGTGAACCATCTAGGAGGATGAAGGAAATGAGTACCTGGGTTGAACTCTTCAATCTCAGATTCAATGGTGTTGAAGGTTGAAGAGGTGGGGACACCATGAAGTATGACCTTGTACCAGATTTCGTCTTTTGTGAGGCCAAAGGCTGCAGGGATAGTGGCTTTAATTGCTTCATCACTGGCGGAACAAGGTGCTTCGAGAACAGATGTGGCACATGTGTCATACTTCGTAAGGAAGAGGACGTCGTGGTTTGTGGTGAACTCTATTCTTGGAATAAGAGGCTTTTTAATTGCACTATCGAATGCATCATAAATGATGAGAGGGTTAGTAGTATCAAATAAAATAGAGTTATCTCTTTTACTGATAATGGTAGGGTTTTGTTTGGTCCAAACAGCTGCTGTAGATATTTCGACCAGTCGAGTAGTACCGAGTTTAACTAGGCGCACTGTTGCAGCTTTTGGGGTCCAGGCCTGCAGTGGTGGAGGTGTGGGAAGGGTACTGAGTTGTGGTAGGGTGGCTGCTTGATGGTGAAGTTGGTATTGCATGTGTTCAACTTGCGTGGTGAGATGCGCAACCTGATCCTAGAAGGTTTGGATGTCTTTAATATGGCGGTTATGAACAACTTTCAGGTATTCCTGGAGAGCCTGGCGGGCTTCTTCACATTGGCTGGTACTGATAGTAAAGCCAATGTTGGTGTTGGAAACACATTCAGCCAAATGCCTTGTTGAGAATGTGAGGATCGCAGGATAATCATCTCTAGAAGTAATAGAGGCAAGAGCAGGCAATGTCAGAACTGGAGAGCCTGGATCTTCCTCCATGTGGCTCTCGCCAGGTGAGGCTGCGGTTGGAAATGGTACAGGTGGGTTGAAGGGTGCTGCAATGGAGTTTGCACTACCCTTCTTTCTGCCTCTACATCAATTAGACATCAGAGGGTTGGGAAACTGGACTGAGTTGACAAAGGTAATAAAACTCAAATAGGGGGGGGCGATGATTTGTAGTTGCAAATTCTTTAAAGTGAGGGGGTGAAGCGGTGATGAAAGGTGTAGGGTCAATCAGGTGGAAGCTCTCTGAAAAGTTTGGTGTGGTTTTTTCTTTACCTGTGATTGTAACAGCCATCGAGTATGGTAAGGGGAAGTTGTTCAGCTTTCCATATTCCAACAACAGTGGCCCTAATAGCGGCTCTGAGGGAGCCATAGCTGACTTCTGATTCAATGTAGGAAATTGGCAGGGCAAGGTGTAGTGCAGCATGTGGCAGCCTTTGCAAGTGGATGATCTCTTGTACAAGAAGTCAGCAGATTGTGTCCAGTGGAAGGAAGTTGTTAGGGGACCATTGTGAGACATCGTATTTCACCGGTCTATACTTAGTTTCAACTCAAATTGCTAGCTGTCGATCCGACTCCCTGGTCCAATGGTTGTCACAAGTAGGGACTGTTACGGGAAGCCTGGCTGTAGCATGATTTATTGGAGGGGGTGGGCAAACTAGCCGCAGCGGTACCAGTCCTCTTTTTTGTCCCAGAGTGGTAGATAAAGGAGGTAACGCTGCCTCACAATTGCTCGCACCAAGGGCAGTACTGAAAAAGCAGTTTGTGATCTATCTAAGAACAGGCTTCAAGAATGTATCAATCTTGCAGGTGAGGGAGGCACTTGGTATGAACCAGCTGTCGCCATATGTTAGCATGGGCAAAATTAGCCCAACCCACAGTTTTCTTTTGCACCATGAGCAGAGTTCCTTTTGAGTGACACTCAGCTCGGGAACCTCTGCAAAGGCCCCTTGGGCTTTCACTAGTCTCATCTCAAAGTAAGTGTTGGTATTATGTGAGCACGTGAGCCACTATCTGAGCGATTGCACGGTAGTGCCTAGGTGAAAGAGTATGTCATTGATAGGTATTGGTGAGTATGAGAGAGGAAAGCAATCTTCAGGGGTGTGCCAGTCAATGAGCTCAGTTCTGGGCACAGACAACATTCCTTGTAGTGTGGCTTTGAGTCCCTGAAGTGTTCAGAAACACGGTTGAAGTTGTTGTATATTTGATATTTATGAGTCTGAGCCTATCATAATAGTCATGTCGTCGACATAGGAGACTTCTAGACCTTGCTAGATTGATGGGTGTAGGTTTGCCACATAGATGATGAACAAAAGGGGCCAGATGGTGGACACTGAAGGGGTACCAACTGAGATGGGGGCAAATGTGCCTAGTGCTCTCTGGAAAACCAGGCAGCATTTCATATGGAAGAGGGAGGAGTTGACACAGGCCACTAAGTAGGGTGGGGATCTCCTATTATGAAGGACGCTGGCAAGTTGATTTGAGTTTACATAGTGAACCACTGCTTTGATGTCTCGGAACAGAATAGTGGCTTTTGGTCTAGCTGTTGTAAGAGCAAGACCTCGTCAGTAATAGCTGATGTAGGGTCGAAATAATCAGCTCAATCCACTAAGTGATGTACATTAGTGAAGGTGCAGTAACCCATTAACATATACCAAGGGTGACAATCTCCTCCCTATGATCCACTGCAGGATCTTAGATACCGTTTCTAGCAGTACTATAATCCTACAGGATGAGCGTGATTTGTATTCAACTTTTCAGGGCTTATACAAGACAACTCTATTGGCTATCTTCAGGAAGGGAGGTTGTAATTCCTGGATCAGAAGTGGTCTCAGTAAAGTGGGAAGGAAGAGCTGATTAGTGTGATTAACCTTCTTCTAGACCTTATAGAGGATGCCATCAGGGCATACAGCCCAGGTATTGCAACATTTACACAGGCCTTTTGAAACTTCCTGAGTGGTACATGGAGGGACATCCTTCAATGGGGGAAAGATTCGTGGGGAAGGGACCGGAGGGGTAGATGGAAAGAAGGGGTCGAGTAGGATTGAGTTGATCTCTTTTAGCGTGGGTTTCCAGGATAGGTCTAGACATCCATCGGTTTGATTGCCCCAGGATATTTTCGCATTATCAACACAGATCTGGAGTCCACCGAGGCAAGGTAGCCTTTGCAGTCCTCATGGTTGGCCACCGGGATTGCCTTGAAGTAGATGCCATGAGTTGCCATTCTCTATTCTCGTGTGGCACAGTCATTCTTTATTTCTACATTTACATGGGGGATGATCCATGGTTGTTCAGTAAGTGTTGGGATCAACTACAGCATGGAGTGGAGGGCAGGTTGTTTTGCTAGAAGTATGACCTTCAAGGGTGGATGGTATGTCAGAGAGGTGTCACTTACACCAGTCTTCTAATGAGGCAGTTATTGGAGCATCAGGTGTGTTGCCAATAGAAATCCCTGTGAAGAATGAGGAGTCATCTTACAATAGCATCAACTTTCCGTGGTAACCGGCAGTTAAATCTCCTGGCAGTAGTTGATAAGTATGATTGTTTTGGCAGAGTGGTCTGAGCCTGTAGGGGGTAGTGAAGACTACCACCTAGACCCCAATGGTGATAATGCAGTATTGGGAAAGGAAAGGTCCAGCTCATTGAACTGGTATGAAGGTTTAAAAGAAAACCTAGTACAGGATCCAGGAGTATTGAGGAGGGTAAAGGACCGACAAAGGGCCAGGTCCACATAGGACTACAAGATGCTAGATTCAGATGAGTTCATTTGGCAGTTTGGTTTGGCGAAGTGGTGGTGTATGTTAAGATCTCCCAATATGAATAGAAGAAAATCGAATGCAGGATACAAATCAAGGGCGCTACTTACCTGACCATGCTAATAGCAGTGTAGGATACATTGTACAAATGAAATATACTATCTGATAAATCAAATAAACCCTTTGGGGTATGAAAATTCATTGCCATCATAGAGTAACTCTCAAAAATGCAACAGCCATAGAGACAATATGGCCAACAGCTCTGGCAGGAGATAAACAACCACAAGCCCTTTATATTATATTGACATGGGGGAAATGCACTCCTATAATCAAAGTAAACAGGTGGGGCATTCTTCCCGCAAGGTACATCTTATAAGGCAATAATATGCGTGGGGCTGGGTAATGACAGAAGAAAACTTTATAAAGTATGAAACACATCTATGCTACCGTGGCAGTGATGCTAGACATGGGTAAGGAAGGCTAGCTTGTTAATTGCTGAGGAGTGGTAGTGTGAAGTAGTGTTGATTGTTAGTATAGGGTGTGGTTCCATTAACTCTAGTGTATATAATCGGAGTGCAGGGTGGGATAAGGTCCAATTCGTTCGGGATTCAGGTCTGAGGAGAGCGCTTTCCTATGACCCAGAGGGGCCAAAGATTTCTCGTCAGGGTCAGGGTGTGCTGCAGTTGGCGGTAGGGATCATGATGCTGGTTCTTGCATTGTATCGACTAACTGTGGTAGTAGGGGCAGTTGGACCAGGTACCGGTTGAGGAGGGTTTCAGGAGTCCAGGGGGCAGCGGGGGGGTTCTTGCATCTCTTGGTCCTTAGGAGAATGAAGAGTGGCCAATATTGCGACACCGGTGGGGCAGGAGCCATCATATGCTCAGTACTCTTCCCCGCAATTCACACGGAGAGAAGGTAAAGCAATGCAGCCAGAGACTACTGACTTTAGAAAGCCATCTTTAGGATATGATGGGTTTTTACAGCCATCCTTAAAACACGATTGGTTTATGGAGCTATGCTCTGAGTGGGAATTGTTCAAGGAGCAGATGAGGCAGGCGTTCTGTGCTTGGTTGCAAAGAGGTAGGAAGTGACCGAACCAATGGCAGCTGTGGTAATGAGTAGTTTTAGAGGCAGTATATGTGGGGTTGACGCTTCGTGACATAGAAATTAGTGTGATAAACTTCCCCAGCTTGGAAAGATCTGCCGGATTAACTCCTAAGATGAGACAGGTGGTTGTTTTAGGTACCATTACCTCAGGGTACTTCTGTAGGAACCTGGCCCCATGGATGGTGACGTCTATAGTGTCTGAAATGGTCTTGAGCATCTTGGAATATAGCTTGACCTGGTTGAGTGGTAGGACATCAAGGGGGATGCTGGGAATAAGGAATTCGATGTGTGTAGGAGCAAGTCAAAATACGTGAATGGGTTTGTCAGGAAGCGAGAAGCTCTGATTGAGCTCCTAGGTTATCACTTTGAAAAAGGAAGTACAAGAGGAGGAGGGCCTATGCCCATTTGCTGTTATGGTAACAGCTCTGTTCCTTTTGACAGAGGCTAAAAAGGCTAGTGGAAGAGTTCAAGAGTCTGGTTTGAGCACTCCTGCTATGATGTCAGGAATGGAGACTACCATCCTAGTGAATTCCATGAAGGGGGCACGGGATAGGCAAGAGGCATAGAAGCATTGTTCAGCCACTGGGAGTGTGAGAGGTGCCATGGGAGTAGACTCCTTACTTGACTCTGTAACTTGTATGTCCATTGCAGGCTTATTTTGTTTTTACCATTCTCAGCAACCTGAGCCCCGGTGTTCTCCTTAGGTGAGCTATAAGTGTTCACATTGAAACCAGCTCGGAGGCCCTGTAGGAACTGGGAAGTAGGGGTGTATCTCTCAGAGTACATTTTAGCCTTCTTACAGTATAGGTAATGGGATGCGTAGAGAATAGTAGCAGCCATTGAATGCTCGTTTGGTAGGGTGTATGTGTCTAGATTTCCATACCACTGCCTGTTGACCTTAATGGCATAGTAATTGGTGTTGATAGAGTGGTTGGCCTTGTACGTAATGTGGGCTTTTTTTGCAGGTTATTTGTCTATCTGGTTGGAGGGAACTGGGTTAGGCAGTGGGGGGAGGGACAGGTGCCGTTGCATACTGTCCTCTAGTTAAAGCCAAAGCCACAACCTGAAAAGTAGCATCTCATAGCCCAACCTCAAGTATGGTTATATTAGAGTCGGGTGCCGCTGCGGAGGTGGCTGGTGCAAGGTCGTGGTGCTTGGTAATCAAGTCGAGATGGTTGAGGATTCCTAAAAATGCCCACAATGCCCTCGATAGTCTGTTCACGAGCCAGCCAGGAAGAAATAGTTTGGGTTACACTGTAGATCATGGCCACTGTTTTGCAGAGGACGGGTGGAATGGTAGCTTCCAGCACATGGCAGGTGTGGGTATTACAGTCATTATTATTATTATTATTATGTATCATTACGCTTATGGAGCCACTACAGCTATGAAGCTAACTAACATACAAAAAGTATACCACACAAGGGTGCCTATCAGATATCCCGTCTCATATTGGAATGTAGCAACATTCGTTTGGGCCAGCTCATGAGCTATAATGACCAAAGAAAGTCCTCCTAGCCACCTAATGCCTACCAAATATAGGAAACAAAAGTAATAACCCTAGACAGCCCTGTTCCTTTTCGCAGTTGCCACTTGGTGTGCCTGGAGGTATGTTGGATATTTCTTAGAATTAGCCAGGTGTGAGTCGCCACAGTTGATACATTTGATGATGGTATGCAAACATGCTTTGTCCTTGGTAGGACAATCTGATCTGTGGCAGGTGTGGAGGTGTGCTGGGTGTTCCATAGAGTAGATGCTGCAATGTGGAGTGCCGGTACACTGGGAGGGGGGGTGGCCAAAGGCCAGGCATTTAGTGCATTGGGTGTCAGGTCCAAAGGACAAGTAGCATTGCACTTTGAACTTCATCCCAAGTAGTGAGAGGCCTCTACTGAGAGCTTTGTCCGTGGAGTCTTTGCTGGCAATAGTTAGGACCATAGCTGATACTTCTTTGTCCTGATATTGGACTGGGGTGGTGAGCCATCTAGGAGGGCATGGGAGGTGGGTGCCAGGGTTGAATTCTTCAATTTCAGATTGAATGGTAAAGAAGGTAGAGGAAGTCGAGACACCATGTAGGATGACCTTGTGCCAGATTTCATCTTTTCTGAGGCCAATAGCTGCTGGGATGGTGGCTCTGATTGCTTCCTCAATGGCAGAATGATGTGTACTGAGGACAGAGGTGGTAGGTGTGATATCCTTAGTGAGGAGGAGGACATGGTGGTTGGTGGTGAATTCGATTCTTCCAATAAGAGGTTTCTTAATTGCATTGTTAATCACGTCGTGAATAGTGAGGAGGTTGGTAGTATATGGTAGAATGGAGCTATCTCTTACAATGACAATAGTACAGTCGCGTTTAGTCAAAACAGCTGGAGTTGAAGTTTTGGCTGGTAGCTTGGTTGACGATCTTGCTGGGAATGCTCTGGTAGCTTTCTGGGCCCAGCTTTGTTGTGGTGGAAGAGCAGGTAAGGTATTTTGTTGTGGTAGGTGGGGTTGTTGGTGGTGGAGTTGGTACTGCAGGTGTTCATCCTGAGAGGTGAGGTGTGCAACTTGGTCCTGAAGTGTTTGGATATCTGTAATATGGCGGTTTTGAACTACCATGAGGTATTCCTGTAGGGCCTGGAATACTTCTTCAAGGTGTTTGGTGAGAATTGTAAAGCCGAGATGGGTGTTGGAGACGCCTTCAGCCCATTGCCTTGGTGACAATGTAGGGATGGAAGAGTATTCTTCTATAGATGTGGTAGAGGCAGGAGCAGCTACTGTTTGAACTGGAGAGCCTGGGTCTTCCTCCATGCGTGTGCCCTCAGGCAAGGCTGCGTCGGGAGGTAGAATGGGTGGGTTGAAGGTGGCTGCAAAGTGGTTTGCACCACCCCTCTCTCTGCCCATATGTCTATTAGGCATTAGAGGGTTGGGAAATCAAACTCCGTTGATAAAGGTGATAAAATACAAATGAGGGGGGATGATTTGTGGTCGAAAAGCCCCTAAGGTGAAGGGATGAAGTGGTGATGGATGGTTGTTAATCAATGAGGTGAAAGCTCGGCAAGAAATGTGGTCTGGTCTTTTCTTTCTCTGTGGTTGTAGCGGCAACGGAGTCCGTATTACAGTCATATACTACAGTGTAGGTTGCCGGGTTGGGCGTAGCATACCTCCACTTATATAGGTAAGTCCCCGATGACCCTGCCCTCTTCCATACCCGCAGGTCCTTGTATGTCATGAGTGCTAGGACTGGACGTAAGTTGTGATCTGTGGCCCTGACCAGTTGAGGCTGTACGAGATCAGATGACATCATTGCTCGTAGGGCCCTGAGAGTCCTGGCGACCAGTATCGATATCGCTTGTTACACGCAGACATCTCGTGTGACTTTGTAAAATCCCTTGTTCATCCTATAAATATGTCTTCTTGCATAGTGCTAGACTGCTGTCCTGTACTCCGCAGTCTAAGTCACGGAAATTTCGGAGTTTTCCATCGGTAATGGTTATAGCAATGAAAGGTTGCTGATTTGATCCGCCGAAGAGGGTAATATTTTTCATTAACTTGTGTGATAAGGGGTATGCAGTGTGACATTCTTGTACCTTGACCCATAATACATGAAACAAAAATAAAAGAAAAAGAAAAGCCATTTCCGTGGTCTTATATTCTGCGCCAGCAATTTACCTCTTGCTTAATAAATTATATCATATGGAAGCCCGAAAATACCAGAGTTTCTGGATAGCAACTATCATGACTAGTGAAAACCTGGTTTTCACTTAAGGAGAAAGATATTGTACATTACCCATTGGAAATGGAGGCCCAAAGTTTCCCTACCAGCAAGGGCAGGAGGAAGATGAAGCCCAGGAATCCTAACTGAGAAACCACATCATCTACAGGCTTTTGGAATAACTTCCTTGATGATGGAAGTACCTCCCTGTCTGTAATCTTCTCACAATAGAGTTCGGCCACAGTCTCACTTCCCATATGGTGAAGAAGAGACTCTGCTCTGCCAGATCTACAAGACTCTTGCAAGGTACATACCGTCCAAGGGTAATCCTATTTCACTGGGGTCACCTTACGTCACCTATCAAGTGACCTTTCAGTGAATCAATCTCCACTTAAGAGACTGTTATCTCCTGCCCTGATGATGCAATACGTACATATTGACTACTAGAAGGCTATCGATGTACTCCTGGTCAGTATCGGCGCCTTCACTGAGAAAGTTGCATAGCTCTGTGTTGTCCTGCCTGCACTTCTGCCTGCTTCTCCATCCAGGCCCAGCAGTACTGTCCTACTGGAGGGATCCTAGTCAACCTCTGCACCTATGCACTGACCACCCATCTCTTTGTCTACCCGCAAAAAAGCCTCTATTGGTGACCATTCTTGGGCGACAGGCACTAGGAGGGCGAAGAAGAGGACGTAATAGCAGCAGAAACTGGTCCACATAGTAGCCACCACAACCTCCCTGAGATAAGCCTACACATCTGAGAAAGGCATCACCAGAAGGAAAGGTACCTGATTATGACTATGACAGAATGGCCTGCCTGACTTAGTACTACACTCATGGAATGTAGTGATACTATCAACATAGCTGTCTTGTCGACCCTCATCCAGACTGTCTCCTCCACCAGGATTAAGGCTACCATCACTGCTATGCAGCATGTGAGAGCCACCTCACTTAACAGCAAGGTCTCTGCCTTTAGTCATCTTATACCATTCACCACATCGGTGAATCTTGATATCTCTGACTTCCAACTTCTGCTGCATAGACTCCGTACCTCCTACAATCTGACCTCCCTTGTACCAGAACTCGACACCTTCAACCCTCATCTTCCCCTGACCTAGAACCCTTGGTGATTCACCTGAGATTCCTGCTGATAAGACATGGAGGCTTCCTCTATTGTCATCTGCATTACTGGACCAAAGGCTCTCCTCTTTATTGGTACATAATTGGCTACCTTCTCTACTGCATACAGATCAGCAAGTAGCTTGTGCTGTAATGCCTTCACTCCATGTGCCAATTGCCAAAACCTTGAGTATAATGACAACAAGTGTGTCAACCAGCCTTCCTGTTACTTGTGGACCCTCCCACACTACACTTGGGATGTCTCCTGTCTTACAACTACCTGTCATCTTCGCAGCTAGCCATGCAACCACTTTGCTACCAGGTGTGTGAACTGCAGTGGCCCATACAATACCTACCAAACTGCCAACTCTGCCTGCCCACAATGCCGCAAGGTATCTCCTAGAAATAATGAGGAGGATTCGGTGGGCATGGTTACTGCACGGAATTGTTAAGTTACTACAAGCATCCACACTGATCCTCTCACAGGCTAGCATACTACTGCTACTTTACTATGATAATACAGGCCGGCAACCTTTGCTCACTGTTCTGTAGTTTATCAGATATTTGGGCTCGTGGTTTAGAGGAGTTTTTGGTTTCTACTTGTTTGCCAGAGACTGATTAGGTAGAAAGTGACAGATTGGTTGCATTCATCTGCTGCCCAGCATGCATGAGGAGGAATATTATTTCTTTGGTTTGTTTGTTTAGAATTAAAGGTTTTCTTTTTTGCTCAAGCTATCCTGCATGTACATCCTTGTACCTGATATTTGTTTTTCTTGTTGTTTCCTTTTTTATCAATTTTGCATTTAATTTAAGCAGTAGAATGAATGACAGCAGAGGTCATGTGACGAGATATCAAAAACCACCAACCACAGCCCTGTCCCAGCAGCCAAACTAACAACCTTCACAGGTAGAAAAACAGCCCTCCACAAGCAATATCCTGATTTTCTGGAACCTAAATTAACAGCTAAATAATCGCATCAGAATCTCTCCAACAATGTTAATGGTGAACTGAAATAGCACAAACAAGTGAAATTCACCACCTTAACCAACAGACAACTAATGGTACAATATCCTGAATTAAGGTAATCGTTAATGGTATGGTCCGAGCGGGGGCACATATATCCCAGTCTGTATGGGGGTGAAGACTCAGGGTCGGAGGAGATGTGCCTTCGCACAAGTAGCAGCCTGTTTGTGGTAGGCGAACTTAAGACCCCCAGTGATTCTAGAATACAGAGTGGCAGCAGTTGGATAGCAGCCCTAGAGGGGAGAAATTATAAAGCCAGCAAGACAGTAGGGTGTCAGCCAATTCAGGGAAGAAGTAGTAGGATCCCAGCCAGGAGTGGAGAGGTAGTAGTTAGGTACTAGCAAGGAGAGTATAGAGTCCTAGGCCATAGGTAAGGAAGGGGAGGGTCACAGAGTACTGCCCATATGGGGTGGTGGAGGAGGGAATAGGGTGCCAGCTAATCCTCACAGGAGTGAGTAGGGTGAGAGGTGCAGACCCAAGTTGGTAAAGCTATTGGAAGATGTGTTCATGTCTTGCTAGGTAGTCTCTAGGCGACCTCCAGTTATTTTGTTCTTTCCCTCACGCAGTTTCTTGTTCTACAAGAGATAGTGTCACTTATTGGATAAGATACCACTAGCTGGCAGGTAAGGAGGAGACTGGCAACATGGACTGTGGCTTATTGAAAAGAGACCCCAGCTCCTCTGCAGAGGTAGAGCAGTGACCATTATAATCGCATACTACAAACTGTATTCCCCGCTATCAGCTATGATGAAAATATGGAGACCTAACCCTGTCAATACAAAGTGAGACCCCTGGTAATCCGGGGTCAGGTAAAGAAGTGACATTGTGAGAGGCTACAGAACAGTATTGAGAAGCCACTGGGTGAACCTGGATGAGAGAAAGCAGTATAGATGATTCTCGTGGGCAAATCAGGTTGAGCTTCAATGGCCTATACCTCTTTCGAGGGGGTGTCCATGCAGAGAAAACTGCTGGTGATTACTCAGTATTGAGTTGTTCTCAATTTGGAAATAAATTTCAATCACCGGAACTGTAGAAGAGACAGTGGATGACATTGTTGTATATTGTTTTTTTCTTTTTCTTTATCTGCATCAACTTTTTCATTGATTTAACCTGTGCAAAGGAGGCCTCCACAGCTTATTCTATGAGACTACAAGAACTAGCAACCTCACCCATGTCCCAGTAGCCAAACTGAAACCCCTCATGGGTAAAAAACATGGCCTGCTAAAAGCAACATCGTGATCCTCTCGGACCTAAACTAACAGGTTCTGAAATTGGCCAACCATATCTCCAAAATGCACGACAGTGAACGAAAACAACACTAATAACTGATATCCACAACCTGACTAATAGACTCCCAAAGGCACAATACCCTGAACCTAGCTAATACTTGATGGTAAGGTCAGAGTGGGGGCACTTATGTTCCAGCCGCCATGGGGGTTAAGACCTAGAGCCAGAGGAGGAGAGCCTTCTTTGTTGTAGATGGCCATGTAGGATAGGTAATCTTTGGACCCTCAGCCATTCTGGAATTCAGAGTGGCAGCAGTAGGATGCCAGCCAGGGATGGAGAAGTAGGCAGCAAAGTACCAGCTAGCTGGCAGTAGGGTGTCAGACAATGGAGAGAAGAGGTAGTAGGATACCAGCCAGGCGTGTATAGGTAGTAGTAGGGGAGCAGCGAAAGGAGTATAGAGTGCCAAGCTGAGAGCCACAGAGGGGAGGGATACCAGATGATGCCTATGTAGTGGTAGTGGAGTAGGCAGCAGGATGCTAGCCAATCCTGACAAGAGTGAGTAGAGTAGGAGGGGTGGACTCAAATTGCTAGAGCAAGCGGTAATTGTGTTTGTGTCTTACTAGGCGGCCTCTTGTTCAACTCTCTCCACTGTTTTACTGAGTTTCTTCAGTAGGCCCTTGATACAGGAGTGATGGCCTCACTTAGTAGATGGGATACCACCAGGTGGCAGCAGGAGTGGTGGAGAGAGGTGAAATTGACCATGGCCTGTGGAGGACAGTCTGCTACCACCCTTGGGAGGAAGAAAACAATTCATAGCAATTGTGTACTGCAAATTGTATTCCCAGCTGTCTACTAAGAGGAAACTGAGAGGACACAACCATGGTAAATGTTACGAGAGGTGCCTAGCAAAAGTGGAGCCAACTGGAGAAGTGACATCGTGATATGCTACAAAGCAGTATGGAGATGCTATAGTATAGACCTGTGAGAGAGAAAGTAGTATAGATGATACCTGAAGGCAAAGGGGGATGAGGATTCATTGCGTACACTACCCTCAGGGGGAGAATGCAGGGAGGAAAAAGTGGTAATGATTTCTGAGTGTTGAGTTGTTCCCAATTAGGAAATAAATTTGAGTTAGTGTATTGAAGAAGAGACAGAATATGACATTCTTGTACCTTGAATAAGTGATTTATAGAGTGAGAATGATAATTATTATAATAATATGCTATTTATATTCTATCATAGCAATCAACTACATCTTTAGTAAGAAACATATTGAGTCAAGCTTCATGCTTAACTATATCAAGTCTTATCTATTGGCTTTCTCTTCAAAACAAGCATTGAAATATTTATATAATTTACTTTCAATAGAAAACTTCTCCACAGTTGTACTCTAATGACCCATCATCCTACAGCAAGCCCCTACTACAACAATAGATACAGTATTCCCAACATCAACCTGATCCCACTTTTAACACATATCTTGCTAGAAAAGATGTTCTAAAATAATGTCAAAGTACAATATGTTGACATCCCTTTTGTTTCAAAAAAATTGATAACTCTAATAAGATATATCTACTACCTTCTAGCCCTCACTACTGTTGAAGTGAATGGACTAAATTGCTGTTACGACCACAGCAAAAGAAAAAACCACAATAAACCTTTCGCTGTGCTTTCACCTCATTGGTTAGCAACGAATTCGCAGCGCTTCCCCTGAGACTTTTAAAGACCTTTCATCGACAAATCATACTCTATTATTTGTTTTTGTCTACCTTTATCAGCTAAGTCCTTCTCCTGTCCCCTCTGATGGCCGCCAGAGCCAGCGGAAGAGCCAGGGGTGCTACAAACCCACTTGCCACCCCTTTCATTCAAAAAACACGCCCCCAACAATGCTCCTCACCAGCAGACACAGACATGGATGAAGGCTTTGCCTCCCCTGTCCACACTGTTGCCAGTACCACCAATCCTCCTGCTCAAAAATCTGAGTTAGAAGAGCTCATCCTAGAATACCTTAATTCACTCACAGACTGCATCATTGACAAACACAACCAGGTGGCAACACAACTTCAGCACCTTGAAGAGTATCTGATGGAAGTTCAGAAATGGCACATCAAAGATACTCAAGTACTCAGGGACCAAATTGCTGCTCTCACCACCCTTGTTACCACTCTACAAACTCAACAACAACAGCTATGCATGGCCACCACCACACTACCTACCCTATTGCCAGTTCAACCACCAGTACAAACATAGGTCTAATAAGCATCTAGATCAATCCTAACCAAGCCCACAACTACCGCACCAACCAAAATTTCAACAACTCTAATTTTGACTAAACGCAACCATACTATTATAATCGAAAGAGATGGAACACAACTCTCTGATGATACCAACCATCTTGCCTTTCGTGATGTTGTCAATACAGCCATCAAAAAACAGCTTGTTTCCACTGTGGAGTTCACTCCGAAGGACCACATCCTTGTCATCGCGAAGGATAACACCCTTGCCTCTACAGTTTTTAAGAATCAGTATTATGCAGTTGAGGAAGCTATAAGATCCACTGTCCCTGCTGCCAATGGCCTCTGGAAGGATGAAATCTGTCATAAGGTTATCATTCATGGCATCTCCACTACCTCTACTTTCACCATGGTCCATGAAGAAATTGAGACCTCTAATCCTGGCAGTCACTTCGCCTGTCCCCCCAGATGGCTTACCACTGGAGCCTATTGGAAGCACAAAGCAGCTTCTGCTACGGTCTTCACCATTGCCGGCAAAGAGCGCAAAGAAAAAACCCTTTACAGAGGCATCTTACTCTTCGGTAGGAAATTCAAAGTTCCACGATACCTCTCATTTGGTCCTCTTACCCAATTCTCTGGATGCTTAGAGTTTGATCACAACCCTCCACAATGTACCAAAACCTCCCATTGCACCATCTATTCTCAGGAACAACCAGCCTATCTTCACACTGATGGCAGATCTGACTGTCCTACCTGGGGTAAGCACTTCCTTCACACTACCTTTCTCTACCTCAACTGTGACAACAACTACCAGGCTCCCTCCAAGGAGTGTCCAACCTACTTGCACGCATACCAGGCGGTAACTGAGAGGAGGAACAGGGCAGCTTGATTTTCAATTACTAGGATTTGCTTTATTTGTTAGGCTTCAGGCAGCTAGGAGGATTTTCTTACTACCTAGATGTTTTTGCTTTGGCTATGAGTGCCCCTTCAAAAGATGATACTATTATTTAGGGGACAGGATTTTTGGACAGGCATCTTTGTTGCCTTGATAAGTTGTATATTAGTGCCCCTGCATAGCCTCTGGGTCCATAAACTAGAAAAGGATATATAATTGTAATAATAATACTATTGGAGAGATTTCGCTAGGCGCCCTCTATTCACCTCTCACTTGAAAAATGACCTCCGTCTGTCATCCCAAAACTCCAGGTTTTCGGGTGGCAACCAGCGGGACAGACCAGTTTTTGCCTCTCGCTTAGGCTTCATTCTATAAGTGACCCTACCCGTCACTTGACTCACAGCTTTTGCTATGGCTCACAATACTGGCAGGGCCTCGTGCCCAGAGTCCTGCACCTCAGACCATTCCTACCCCTAGGCGGGTAGGTTCGCCCAAGTCCCCACTGCAAGACTCCATTGCCATTACAACCACAGCGAAAGAAAAAACCCGCACCAAATTTCTTGCCGCGCTTCCAACTCATTGGTTGATAACGATTCCTCATGACTTCACCCTTTCACTTTTAAGACTTTTCAACCACAAATCATCCCCCCACATTTGTGTTTTATCACTTTTATCAACTGAGTCCGATTTCCCAACCCTCTGATGTCTAATAGACATAGGAGCAGAGGGAGGGGTAGTGCAAACCCCTTTCCAGCCCCCTTCAACCCACCCATCCCACCTCCCAACCCAGCCTCACCTGAAGACACGCGCATGGAGGAAGAACCAGGCTCTCTAGTCCAGACTGTACCTGCCCCTGCGTCTACCACCTTTACAGAAGATTATCCTTCCATCTCTACGTTTTCAACAAGGCCTTTGGCTGAAGGCATCTCCAACACCAACCTTGGCATTTCACTTCGTACTCAACAGCAGGAAGAAGGCTTCCAGGCCCTGCAGAAACACCTCATGGTAATTCAAAACCGCTATATTACAGACATCCAAACACTTGAAGGCCAGGTTGCGCACCTCACCTCTCAGGTTGAACACTGGGAGTACCAACTCCACCACCTTGCCCGCCCCCCCACAACAACAAACCTGGGCCGAAAGAGCTACCAGAGCAGTGCCAGTCAAATCCTCTACCATTTCACCAGCCAAAACTTCAACCACAGCTGTTTCGACCAAACGTGACCGTACCATTATCATTGAAAGAGATGGCTCTATCTTACCTGCTACCACCAACCCTCTCACCATTCGCGATGCAATCAACAACGCAATCAAGAAACCTCTTATTCGAAGAATAGAATTCACCACCAACAACCATGTCCTCCTTCTCACCAAGGATAACACACCTGCCACCTCTGTCCTCAAAGCGCATCGTTCTGCCATTGAGGAAGCAATTAGAGCCACCATCCCTGCAGCCATTGGCCTCGGAAAAGACGAAATCTGGTACAAGGTCATCATCTATGGCGTCCCCACATCCTCCACCTTTTCCACTATTCAATCTGAGATTGAAGAATTCCACCCAGGCACCCACCTCCCACACCCTCCTAGATGGCTCACCACCACCAGCCCAATGTCAGGATAAAGCAGCATCAGCTATGGTCCTCACTATTGCCGGCAAAAACTCCCCCGATAAAGTCCTCAGCAGAGGCCTCTCGCTACTTGGGAAGCAGTTCAAAGTGCAACGCTACTTGTCCTTTCGCCCTGACACCCAATGCACCAAATGCCTGGCCTTTGGCCACCACCCTTCACAGTGTACCGACACCCAACAATGCAGCATCTGCTCCATGGAACACACAGCACACCTCCACACTTGCGGCAGATCAGATTGTCCTACCAAGGGCAAAGCATGTTTGCATACCACCATCCAATGCGTCAACTGTGGTGACTCGCACCAGGCTAATTCTAAGGAATGTTTCACATACCTCAAAGCATACCAAGCGGCAACTGAGAGAAGGAACAGGGCTGTTTAGGGATATTACTTTTGTTTCCTATATTTGTTAGGCATCTGGCAGCTAGGAGGATTTCCTTTTGTCATTATGGCTCAGGAACTGGCCCAATCGAACATTGCTACCTTTCAATATAAGACAGGATATCTGACCGGCACCCTGGCGTGGTGTACTTTTTTTGTATGTTGGTTAGCGTCCTAGCTGCTGCGGCTCCATAAGCGTAATGAGATATAATAATAATAATAATAATAAAGTTCGTACCATCCATCTCCACTACACCTCCGGTCATTGAAATTTATTTCCTATTTGGGATAGACTCAACAGCACACCAAACTATCACCACTTTTCGGTCTGCACCCTCCCCATGGGGGGGGTGTAGGCTATCTCCATCCATCCTTTTAGACTCGGAGCTTGTCTCCCCATCCCTTTCCCAGAGGGTCTACCCCACTGGGATAATCTATACTCACCTCTAGCATCTCACGATGTCCAGAAACCTCTTTACCCCGCTTTTGCTCTAGCTTCGCTTAGCATCAGCACGGTCGGCTACAACCCTTTCTTCATCTTGGCAGACGGCTGGGATTACGCTCTGCAGTACGCGATTACGATGGATTCCTGTATCCCTCCTTCTAAAGACACTGGGGGAGTTGTGTCAGGTTTCCTCAATAGGCCACTGTCGATTTCGCCACCCTCCTTCCTCACTCATCGCTTCAGCTGGTGGTATCCCATCCACTATAGTGACACTATCTCTCTGAGAACAAGGGACTACATGAGAGACGTGGTAAAACAGCTGGCTTTGTTTGGGGCCTGCTGGAGGCCGCCTAGAAGGACACGAACACGATACCGAC
>JACCEG010000021.1:328439-352384 GCA_014065205.1 Tuber brumale
CCCAGCCAACGGACTTCGGCAGAGGGCTTGAAGAGAGACCCATTCAGAGAAATAGGAGCGTGGGAAACTGCACCCCTGTCACGACGGGTGCGCCAGTGGATGAGTTCGGTCTTGGGGATGGAAACGCCCACTCCAAGGGGCGTCGCTTTGTCCAGCAAGGCCTTGAAGAGGGATTGAAGGCGGCAAATATTCGAACGGTAGGATGGAGAGGCGACCGTGACTGAAAAGTCATCAACGTACGAGACAATGAGGCCGAGAGGAATTGATAGGTGAAGTTGAGAAACATAAATAACAAATAAAAGAGGAGAAATAGGTGAGCCTTGAGGGGTGCCCACGGCAACGGGAGAAAAAACACTAGGAGCGCCCTGAAAAATAAGGCGGCATTGGCGTGAGGAGAGGAAGGAGGACACCCAGGATACGAGGTAGGGAGGAGTATTGTGTCGGCGGAGGAGTGTGCAGATCTGGGAGGAGTTGACATTGTCAAACCCACCCTTGATGTCCAGGAAGAGGGTGGAGACCTTGAGGCGGGCAGTTTGGAGAAGGCGGACCTCATGCTGGAGGGTTGATACAGCATCATGCCATAGCTTACACTGCATGCACGTTCTTGTACTTAACAAGTAATATATGATATAAAAAAGAAAAAAGAAAAAAGAAAAAAAAGAAATAATTAAGTTCCCGCCATCCTCCGTCTCCGCTACACCTTCGGTGATTGAAATTTATTTCCCCTTTGGGATAGACTCAACACCCCACCAAGTTATCACCACGTTTCGGTCCGCACTCTCCCCTTGGGGGGGGTGTAGGCTATCTCTATCCATCCTTTCAGACTTCGGGCTTGTCTCCCCTTCCCTTTCCCTGTGGGCCTACCCCCCTGTGATACTTTATCCTCCCCTCTGGCATCTCACGATGTCCAGAAACCTCCTTACTCCGCTTCTGCTCCATGCTTCGCTTAGCATCAGCACAGTTGGCTACCACCCTTTCACCATCCTGGCAGACGGCGGGGATTACGGTTTGCAGTACGCAATTATTATGGATTCCTGTATCCCTCCTCCTAAAGAAACTGGCGGAGTTGTGTCAGGTTTCCTCAATAGGCCAGGGTCGATTTCGCAACCCTCCTTGCTCACCCATCACTTCAGCTGGTGGTATCCCATCCACTACAGTGACACTATCTCTCTGAGAACAAGGGACTATATGAGAGACGTGGTAAAACAGCGGGCTTTGTTTGGGGCCTGCTTGAGGCCCTAGGGAAGGACACGAACCCGAAACCGACAGCCGTTTTGTCGCTTATGGACGGATGCCTGCCTCCTCCCCTCCCCAAGGTTGCGATCGGCTGGCATCCTACTGCTACACCACCCCTTGGCTGGCAACCTACTGCTACCAGACCGCTTGCATCTTACTGCCATCTTCACTCTTCGCGGGCTTTGCACCCGCACCCCCACCCAAGCTGGCATCTTACTGCTACCCTGGCTGGCACCCTACTGCTACCCCCACTCCGCCGGAGTTCCTCTAGCACCAACCCACCCCTAGCCAGCACCTTACTGCTACCTCTCGCCAGGGCTTGAAGGTGGCAATGCCCCTTCGGCCCAGCAACCCTTTCTCCAGGTGACAAGGCCGACACCTACCTCCATCCCTCCTTGTGAGCCCTTACTGGGTGCGGCGTTACCGCCCTGACTTTTACTCTTCCGCTAGTCATCCCTATAGTGGGTGCACTTGGGGATATCAATTAGTTTCTTTTGTGCCTTCTGGCTGAGATTTCCCGCGGGGTTTTTCCTGATGCTTCATGCTTGTCTTTAGTTAGGCTTCTCTTATTCTCCAAGTTCGCTTACAAGGTAGTGATGGGTGTGGCTGTGGGCGAGATATGCGGTTGGCTCCACACCAGAGGGGCTTGGGACCGACGGCTTTTACCTGGTGGGTGGAGGGATGTTTCAAATTAAGGCTTTTCTTTCTACCATAGCTTATGCTGCATTCACATTCTTGTACCCTAATCAAGTAATATATGATATAAAAAAAAAGAAAAAAGGAAAAAAAAAGTAATAAAGTCCCCACCATCCTCTCTCTCCGCTACATCTCCTGTGATTGAAATTTATTTCCTAATTGGAATAGACTCAACACTACACTAAACTATCACCACTCTTTGTCTGTACCCTCCCCTTGGGGGGGGTGTAGGCTATCACTACCCAGCCCTTTGGACTTCCAGTCCATCTCTACTGCCCTCTCCCTTTGAGGTTTACCCTCTAGGGATACCCTATTCTCTTCTTCCAGCATCTCGCGATGCTGGGTACCTCACGCACCCCGCTTTTGCTAGGCCTCACTTAGCATCAGCACAGTCGGGTGTCCCTCTTTTCATCTCAACAGACGGCTGGGATTACAGTTTGCAGTACGCGATTACGATGGATTCCTGTATCCCTCCCCGAAAGAAACTGCAAAGTTGTGTCGGGTCTCCACAACAGGCCGCGGTCGATCTCGCCATTCTCCTGCCTTACTCATCGCTTCAGCAGGTGGTATCCCATCCACTACAGTGACACTATCTCTCGGAGAACAAGGGACTACATGAGAGACGTGGTAAAACTGCTGGCTTTGTTTCTGGCTTGCTGGAGGGTGTCTAGCTAGACACGAACACGATTTTGATAGTTGGTTTGTCACTTGGGTCTACCCCTTCTCTACACTTCCTCGGTGCGATCGGCTGGCACCCTACTGCTACCACCGGCTGGCACCCTACTGCTACCCCCCCACCTTACCTGGCACCTTACTGCCCTCTACACTTCCTGCTGGTCTCGTATCAGTACCACCCCCCTAGCTGGTACCTTACTACCATCTCTCTCTGGTCAGCACTTTGGCTGCTGGCCTCCCCACCAGGTCTGGTTTTGCAGCGGACCTCTGGGGGTTCTTGGGCACTGCCACACTCCTCCCTCCTACTTCGCTCGGGTTTCTCCCTGCTTTGTTTCCCTTACCGCCGTTGCCCAGGATACATCTATCCTATGGGTGCTAGGGTCCGGTTCTGTGATAGAAGATCCCTAGGTTGCGACCGGGTGACCTAGGCTGGATAGTTTATGGGTTTTCATTTTTTTGGGGTTTCTTTCTGTTGTTTTGGTTGGTTCACTGTTGGGGTTGGGGATTTCTCTCATGTCGTGCGTTTGTGGAGGTTTTGGGTTCGTGTATACTGTAGTGGTTGTGGTTGGACTGAGTTTTTTACACCGACTGGCCTTGTAGCTAGACGGTTTTTCTTCAGCCTTTCCGGGCCGGGGCAGGGGCGGAAGTTTAGGTCTACATAGCTTGCGCTGACGTGACCTTGTTCCTCAATACTAAATAAAATCGGATTTAAAAAAAAAAAAGAAAAAAAGAAAAAAAGTTAATAAAGTCCCCACTGCATTACTGCTGGCACCAGCTGCTCCAATACACTCTTCCCCCGCACAGAATATCTCATGGTCTTCCTCTGTAGGCCCCCTTGATCCAAACCTTCCGCCCCTCAGGGCGATGTACGACCACACTACCGCTAATCTCGCCACCAACAGAGGCGCCTTCCCGCGACTCTGGGATACTGATCTCAGGAGCCTTTCGGCCGCAGAGGTGTCGCTCCTTCCTCTTCTCATGGCTGTACTTGAAAGAATAGCAACCCTCCACTCAAGAATCGGCTTCCTGGAGAGCAAGATTGAAGTTCCCAGCCCCCATTCACCACAAGCCCGGGCCAGCACAAGTCCTTGCCTCGCCTCTATCCAAGCCACTGTGGCCGATCTCTCATCGCGCGTGGCGGCCTCTCTCTCCGCAAAGCTAACCGTGGCCCTGTACAAGCTCCAAACTGGGAAACAAACCAAAAAAGCAGGGAGAAATTCTGCGGCCCCCACAGCTGAGGTAGCGAGCCCACTGGATGACTTCGACCCTGACATTCCTCGCTACGACACTGACACTGAGAAGTGGTATGGAGATCCAAAAGCCTACACTGTCAAATAGCCACGCTGCAGGGAGGCCCTGGCCTTCTGTAAAGGAAAGTATAGTGCCTACTCCTTCACCCCCGGCCACCTAGAATCATCACTCAACAAGGCACCCTGTAAGGCAAAGTCCAAACCAACAACCTATGCATAGGCTGCCACTCCACAAGAGTAGGCTGGGGGAAGGAAGTCTAAAAGGAGGAAGGGAGAAAGTCAGTCTTCCGCCCCTGCCGCCCAAGTCGCAGCATCAAGGGATGCGGGTGCATCAGTAAGAGGACCACCCCCCCTACCAGCAGCCAACTGAAGATTTCTTCCACCACAAGAGAGCCCCCTGGGCCACGCCAACGTACTCAGGATAGCTGCAACAGGCCCGGATATGGCCGCGCAAGTCCTCAGAGAAGCAACCTACCTACACCTACTATGCTTCAGTGCCTCAGTGAACGCCCGTGGTGCCCTCACACTCACAGCCTGCTCTCTTCAAACTCCTGCCACCTCCTACTCCCCCGACTACGAAGCCCTTGCAGCAAGGTTTAACAAGTGGTTCCCATTTGGGGACAACTCGTTCAGGCCTTTTAGGCCAGTGCCCAACAAAGTTAAGCTGGCCATTCATGGCCTACCAATTCCTTTCCTCCCACAAGACCAAGACGAGCTACGCTCCGAACTGGGAAATTCTATCCTGAAGACAACAGGGGTGACAATCTTCTCTGCAAGATACCTCCAGCCGAACCCTGAAATAAGGGCACCCAAGAACTCCACCTCCATTGTGGTGTCTGTGCCCCCTACTGATGTTGTGAAGATTGGAAGGACCATTTACCTCTACTCCAAGCCCCATAAAGTGGACGTGTGCCACTCCAAAAGCCACCACATGCAATGCCGATAATGCTGGCAGTTCAGACACCCCTCACCTATGTGCAAGGAAAATGCAGCAGCCTGCCAGTCCTGCTCGGGGTCCCACCCCCGGTCAGCCCATCGGTGCACAAATCCGACATGCCCTAAAGATGCTCTCCTCAAAGCTGTAGCCTCCTGCTGCCTTACCTCTACCCTCAAATGCCCCAACTGCTCTGGGGACCACTCACCAACCAACAATGACTGCCCCTTCCGACCTAAGCCCCCAGCCAGTGATAACCTACCCCCGCAACAGGAGGGTGAAGACATGGATACGGACGGTGACGATTCCCAACCTGCCACCCCCAAGGGGAAGGGCAAACGGACTGATGCTAGGATGGAAGAGACCCCTCATCAAGCGACATCCCACGCCCTCCCAATGGACCTCTTTAAGGCACCAATACCCAAATGACTCGCCCCCCCCCCTCATGGGCTGAGGTGTTCTCTTCTGAAGACCCCATCACAGTTGCATACAGGTGGAGGACTCTTCCGGCACTGTGCCTATCAGGCTACCTCCCCTATCCTCTCTTAAGCAAGTTTTCTTTGTTCAACACAACTGTTTGGGAAGCTGGGATGTGTTTCTTTCATTGTTTAATAGCTTTTGATCATAGAAATCTCCCCCACAGATAATACTATTACAAGACCTCCCTGTTTACAAAAGCTGGCTTACTATATTTGCTTCTTTTAAATCATTTGCTCCGCCATTTAAGCAAGGAACCCCTCCCGAGGTGACTAACTATATTTATTTGGATTTTTTAAATGTGTTTTCAGTACTCCCTTGTTTTTTTGATAGGCCTGATTTTAAGGCCATTGATGTTTACTCCCCCCTGGGGCTTTTTGACTCCAACTAGTCACTATTTAGGGCCTACAACTTGTATTCCACGGTTGGCACTGCCTCCGGGAATAGAACGGTCGATCCAGTTACTTGCTTCCTCCAAAACCCCTTCTCCACACTGGTGGCTGGGGACTTCAACATCCACCATCCACAAGCCAACCCCCTGAGGGCGATTTCTTCAAACTAGTTCTCCACCTCCAACCCTTACGGCGAGCGGGCACTAGACTCTGGCTTCCCTCTCTCCAACATCCTGGCAGCTTACACAGGATTCCCCTTTGACCAGAATACAAGACCAGGTATTATAGACCTGGCCATCACCAACCCACCCCTTACAAGTTTTTTACAATTCTGATTGACCCACCTCCCAGTAACACGCTCGGACCACCTCCCAATCACCATCGTATTTACTGCCTCCGTCCTCTGAATGTCGCCTACGACACCGTACTGGGATAAAACGGACTGGGAAGTCATTACGGAAAAGATGAAAGACTTGAAGTTCCTGCCCCCGGTCCCCCACCCCACCGACCTTGATCTAGACAATTGGCTAGAGAGGGACATGCACACCCGTACAACTTTTCTCAAATCATACACTCCGACCAAGAAGGTCTCCATTCACTCAAAACCCAGGTGGAGTATGGAAATCACCCACCCAAGGCAAGCAAATCAGCGTGCCTCCAGAGTGCACTGGGAAGACCCCATGTCATCGTCTCGGGATGAAATAAAAGCCCACCGAAATCAATACTTAAAGGCGATTAAGAAAGCCAAGGCGAATTACAGGAAAGACTTCCTGGCCACAGTTACGCCACAATCAGTCTGGAAAGCCAAAAAGCTGCTATGAGAAGCGAGGAAGACCGGTTTCCTGACTAGCATGATACAAACACCACATCAGGAATTAATGAGACTCGGTTCGCCCACTTCTTCTCCCTGAAACACGCAGGACAGTCGCTCGATTACCCAGGCTTCAACCCTGAGCACCCATCACTCACGCCCGTGGAGGTCTCTTCTGCCCTCGCCAGATCTTGTAAGACATCGGCCACCGGCCCACACCAGATCCCGTATGGGGTCTGGAAGAAAGTCTATGCAATAAACCCCTCCCTTCTCACAACTCTACTCACCCCACGTCTTACCTATGAACACAACACAAAGAGCCTCAAGATGGCTAATGGGATTGTCCTACCAAAACCGGGCAAACCATACTACTCTACCTCCGCTTTGTTTAGAATCATCATCCTGCTGGAGACCTTTGCAAAGATATTGGAAAGGGTAGTAGTTACCCATCTTTCCCTTATTGCCCGCGAAGTAGGGCTCCTTAACCCAAACCAATGCAGCACGCTAGCCGGCCTTTCAACCTTCGATGCCCTGGCTGCCCTATTTCAGGAAGTCTCGATGTTACATAAACCTGCCTCTAAAGCCTCCACCTGTTCTTGGACATAAAGGAGGGCTTTGATCATGTTTCTTCTAACCTCCTCGCCGCCAAGCTCAGGGCCAAGGGCACCCCCAAATACCGGGTTGCCTGGGTTCGATCTTTTCTCACAGACCACTCCTCCCATTTACTGTTTCAAGGAGCCACAGGCGTTTTTGCCCCAGTTCAACTTAGCACGCCCCATTGCTCCCCTATCTCTCTTTTGTTATTTGTGATTTATGTTTCTGAATTGCATATTTCCACACCCCGTGGGGCAATTCTTTCCTACATTGTGATTTTTCAATTACGGTTTCTACTACTTCTTATAGGGGGAATATTAGGTATCTTCAATACTTTTTTTTCTTTGCTTCAGAGAAGGGCAGTGAGAATTGGGGTTTCCTTTTCAATCCCCAAAACAGAACTTATCCACTGGGGGATGCCTAAAGACAGATCCCCGGTCTCTAACTAACCTGTAGCTATCAATGGCTCGATCTTTGCACCATCCTCTTGCCTAAGATGGCTGGGGTACTAGTTCACTCCAATCCTAGAAACAACAACCCACTTCACCAAAAGACTCACGTTGGCCTTGTGGGCCTTCGCTACCACTAGGAGGCTCGCTCCTGCAGGGATTGGTGTCCTTCCTCACCTGTGCCGCAGGTTGGCTATGGGCTGCATCCTGCCGATCCTAACATACGGGGCTGACCTTCTCGTACCAATGCTAGCCACTATAGACAAGATGCTTGTCCTGTGGAATAGAGTGATTCGCTGGGTGACAAACTGCTCCACTTCGACCGCCGCTACCATCCTAGCAATTGAGGTACGCCTCGCACCTCTCAGCCTACTGATCCCCCACAGAAGAAGGATGGCAGCGCTCCACTTGGCCTGCTCCTATCCTGCATACAACCCGGCCTCAGCCAGGCTCCCCCCAGACTTCCCCCCTTATGCCTCCCACCTAGCCAGGATCTAGCATTGACTCAGTTGCCGTTACAACCACAGCGAAAGAAAAAACCACACCAAATTTCTTGCTGAGCTTTCACCACATTAGTTGACAACCATTCCTCACCGCTTCACGCCTTCACTTTAAAGACTTTTCAACAACAAATCATCCCCCCTGATATGTGTTCTATCACCTTTATCAACTGAGTCCCAGTTCCCAACCCTCTGATATCTATTAGACGTAGGGGCAGAGGAAGGGGTGGTGCAAACCCCTTTGCAGCCCCCTTCAACCCACCAATCCCACCGCCCAACCCAGCCTCGCCTGAGGACAGACGCAGGGAAGAAGATCCAGGTTCCCCAGTCCAGACTGTGCCAGCTCCCACCTCTACCACCTCTACAGAAGAATACCCTTCCATCCATACATTTTCACTAAGAGCTTTGGCTGAAGGCATCTCAACACTAACCTTGGCAGTTCACTTCACACTCAACATCTTGAAGAAGGCTTCCAGGCCCCGCAGTAACACCTCATGGTGATTCAAAAATTCCATATTACAGATATCCAAACACTGCAAGATCAAGTTGCGCATCTCACTTCTCAGGTTGAACACCTGCAGTACCAACTGCTCCACCAACAACCCCCCCCACAACAACAAACTACCTTACATACTCCTTCACCACAACAAACCTGGGCCCAAAAAGCTGCCGGAGCAGTCCCAGCCAAACGCTCTACCACTCCACGAGTCAAAACTTCCACCCCCGCTGTTGTGACTAAACGTGACTGTACCATTGTCATTGAAAGAGAGGGCTCGATTCTACCTGATACCACCAACCCCCTCACCATTCACGATGCAATCAACAATGCAGTAAAGAAACCTCTTATTGCAACAATCGAATTCACCACCAACCACCGCGTCCTCCTCCTTATTAAGCATAACACAACTGCCACCTTTGTCCTCAAAGCGCATCGTTCTGCCGTTGAGGAAGCAATCAGAGCCACCATACCAGCAGCCATTGGCCTCAGAAAAGACGAAATCTGGTACAAGGTCATCCTCCATGGCGTCCCCACCTCCTTCACCTTCTCCACCATTCAGTCTGAAATTGAAGAGTTCAACCCAGGCACCTACTTCCCATGCCCTCCTAGATGTCTCACCCCCCCAGCCCAACATCAGGACAAGGAAGCATCAGCTATGGTCCTCACTATTGCCAGCACAGACTCCACAGACAAAGCCCTCAGCACAGGCCTCTCACTACTTGGGAAGAAGTTCAAAGTGCAACACTACTTGTCCTTTGGACCTGACACCCAATGCACCAAATGCCTAGCCTTTGGCCACCACCCCTCTCAGTGTACCGGTACCCAACATTGCAGCATCTGCGCCATGGAACACCCAGCACACCTCCACACCTGCGGCAGATCAGATTGTCTTACCAAGGGCAACGCATGTTTGCACACCACCATCAAATACGTCAACAGTAGCGACTCCCACCAGGCTAATTCTAAGGAATGTCCCACATACCTCAAGGCACACCAAGCGGTAACTGAGAGAAGGATCATGGCTGTTTAGTGTTATTACTTGTGTTTTCCTATATTTGTTAGGCATTTGGCGGCTGTGTAGGTTTCCTTTTATCATCATGGCTCATGAGCTGGCCCAAACGAACGTTACTACCTTTCTATATGAGACGGGATATCAGACTGGCACCCTGGCGTGGTGTAAAGACTATTGTATATTACTTAGCTTCACAGCCGGTACGGCTCCATAAGCGTAATGAGATATAATAATAATAATAATACAATAGGACCTAGCATCTTCCGTCTCCGCTACACCTCGGGTGATTGAAATTTATTTCCTAATTGGGATAAACTCAACACCACACCAAACTATCACCACTTTTTGGTCTGCACCCTCCCCTCGGTAGGGGTGTAGGCTATCACTATCCTTCCTCCTGGGCTTCAAGTCCATCTCCACTGCCCTCTACCTTTGAGGTTTATCCTCTAGGGATACCCCATCCTCCTCTTCCAGCATCTCACGATGCTGCGTACCTTCCTTACCCCACTTTTGCTAGGCCTCGCTTAGCATCAGCGCGGTCGGGGTTCCCTCTTTTCATCTCAACAGATGGCTGGGATTACGGTGTGCGGTACGCGATTACGATGGATTCCTGTATCCCTCCCCTAAAGAAACTGGGGAGTTGTGTCGGGTCTCCTCAACAGGCCACGGTCGATTTCGCCATTCTCCTTCCTCACTCATAGCTTCAGCAGGTGGTATCCCATCCACTAAGTGACACTATCTCTCGTAGAACAAGGGACTACATGAGAGACGTGGTAAGACTGCTGGCTTTGTTTGGGGCTTGCTGGAGGCCGCCTAGTAGGACACGAACATGATTCCGACAGTTGTTTTGTTTCCTGGGCCTACCCCTCCTCTATACTTTCTCGGTGCGATCGGCTAGCACCCTACTACTACTACAGGCTGGCACCCTACTACTACCCCCCCACCTTAGCTGGCACCTTACTGCCTTCTACACTTCCTGCTTGTCTCGGACCAGTACCACCCCCCCTAGCGGGTACCTTACTACCACCTCTCTCTGGTCAGCACTCCGTCTGCTGGCCTCCCCTCCCGGTCTGGATTTCCGGCGTACCTCTGGGGTTCTTGGGCCCTGCCACACACCTTCCTTCAGCTTCGGTTGGGTTTCTCTTACTTTTGGTTTCCCTTTCCCTTGTTGCCAAGTCTATCGGACGTAGGGTAAATCTACCCGGTTTAGTGCTCGGGACCGGTTCTATGATAGTGACCTCGGTATATCTGACTAGCTTAGGCCAGATGGTGTTCCTTCGGGTTTGGTTTATGGGTTTTCATTGGTTTGGGGTTTCTTTCTCTTGTTTTGGCTGGTTTACTGTTGGGGTTTGGGATTTCTCTTATGTCGCACGTCTGTGGAGGTTTTTTGGGTTCGTGTATACTGTAGCGGTTGTGGTTAGGGGAAGTTTTTTACACCCACTAGCCTTGTAGTTAGACGGTTTTTCTTCAGCCTTTCTGAGCCGGGGCAGGGGTGGAGGTTTAGGTCTACCTAGCCTGTGCTGACGTGACCTTGTTCCTTAATACTAAATAAAAATGATTAAAAAAAAAAAGAAAAAANAAAAAAAAAAAAGAAAAAAAAAAGTACACTAGTACCTAGCATCCTCCGTCTCCGCTACACCTCTGGTCATTGAAATTTATTTCCTATTTGGGATAAACACAACACCACACCATACTATCACCACTTTTCGGTCTGCACCCTTCCCTGGGGGGGGGTGTAGGCTATCACTATCCATTCTTCTGGACTTCAGGTCCACCTCTACTGCCCTGTCCCTTTGAGGTTTACCCTCTAGGGATATTCCATCCTCTTCTTCCAGCATCTCGCGATGCTGCGTACCTCCCTTACCCCGCTTTTGGTAGGCCTCGCTTAGCTTCCGCGCAGTCGGGTTTCCATCGTTTCATCACAACAGACAGCTGGAACTACGGTTTGCGGTACGCGATTGCGATGGATTCCTGTATCCCTCCTCCTAAAGAAAGTGGGGGAGCTGTGTCAGGTTTCCTTAACAGGCTACGGTCAATTCCACCACCCTCCTTCCTTCCTCCTCACTTCAGCAGGTGGTATCCCATCCACTATAGTGACACTATCTCTCGTAGAACAAGGGACTACATGAGAGATGTGGTAAAACTGTTCGCTTTGTTGGGGGCTTGCTGGAGGCCGCCTAGCAAGACACGAACATGATTCCGATAGTTGTTTCGTCACCTGGGTCTACCCCTCCTCCACACTTTCTCTGTGCGATTGGCTGGCAACCTACTGCTACCACAGGCTCGCACCCTACTGCTGCCCCTCCACCTTAGCTGGCACCGTACTGCCATCTACACTTTCTGCTGCTCTCGGACCAGTACCACGCCCCCCAGCTATTACCTTACTACCCCTTCGTCCTGGTCAGCACTTTGGCTGCTGGCCTCCCCACCCGGTCTGGTTTTCCGGCCGGCCTCTGGGGTTCTTGGGCCCTTCCATAAGCCTTCCTTCTACTTTGGTTGGGTTTCTCCTCCTTTTGTTTCCCTTGCTCCAGTTGCCAAGTCTATTAGACATAGGGTACTATTACCCATTTCCGTGCTCAGGGCCAGTTATATGATAGCGACCTCAGTATATCTGCCAAGCTTAGGCCATTATGGTGTTCCTAAGGGTTCGGCTTATGGGTTTTCATCAGTTTGTGATTTCTTTCTGTTGTTTTGGCTGGTTCACGGTTGGGGTTTGGGATTTCTCTTATGCCGCGCGTCGATGGAGCTTTTTGGGTTCGTGTATACAGTGGCGGTTGTGGTTTGGGGGAGTTTTTTACACCGACTGGCCTTGTAGTTAGACGGTTTCTCTTCAGCCTTTCTGAGCCGGGCCTGGGGTGGAGGTTTAGGTCTACATAGCTTGCACTGACGTGACCTTGTTCCTTAATCCTAAACAAAACCAGATTTAAAAATAAAAAAAAGAAACAAAAAAGAATTTACAATAGGACCTAGCATTGGAGACTTCTAGAGGGCAGGAAACAAAACTATATTCCGTTGGGCTCGAGCCAATACAAGTCAGAGCGACCCATGAGAAGACACTTACCAATCGACTCTCTAGCATACCTGCTCTTGCCTATAGTGCGCAAGGACGCATCCTTCCCACTGGCCTACCCAGCCTTGGAGCCAGGATTATCTCCAATGCCCTCCACGAATTCAAGTTATAAATCCCTAAAGGCCTTCCTGAGGGGGAGACTCCTAGCCTACTGGATACACCAAGCCCTACCCCCACGTCACTACCAATACAAACTTGTGCCTAAGCCGCATTCTTGCATGGAGCGAGATCGCTTCAGCGGTGGGTGGATACACCAAGCAAAAGCCGGGAAGGGCTACCTGGCCTCTCACCACTCCTGCGATGACCAAGGGTCCTCGTCCTATGCGCCTTTTGCAAGGAGGATGATGAGACGTTCACCCACGCAATAGTTTACTACTCGGCTAAAGCTGACAAGAGGTCACTCTACCTTCATGGAGTCTCTGACATCGGTCAAAGCTCGCCTATTTCGTCTTCACTTCATGCCATTATTGGCCTCGCTAACTTCATCCAGACCATAGGTACCAGATTCCTACCCCCACGCCACTGATTAGGCTGTTCCCGCTGTCGCCGGAGGGACCTCCCTCCTCGACTGCCCCGCTTTCATTTCTTCAAACCATTGATGAATTTCTGTATGATTATCACGGGGGAATTTGTTGATGTCCTTACTGGCTTGAGATGACACCATTTGTGGTGCTTGCGACAGATTTGTTGTTCTAGGAGATTTGAGCTAATAGTTTCTTTGGTTCGTTTGTTTAGAATTAAGGTTTTCTTTTTACCAAAGCTTACACTGCATGCATATTCTAATACCTAACTCACAATATATGACAAAAAAAGAAATGCAAAAAAAAGTACTATTGGAGAGATCTGAGACAACAGGCTAGATGGGCATATATTCTTCCTCAAAATGTTCCTCAAGATACCTACCATATCCAAGAAGGTTACTACGCACTCAAAATCCTGGTGGAGTCTGGAAATCACCCATCTCAGACAGGCACATCACCGTCCCACAAGGGGACACAGGAGGAACCCCACCTCCCAGTCTTTGTAAGAGCTAAAGTCTCTTCGTAATCACTACTTCAAAGCGATAAAGAAAGCCAACGCCACTTATTGGAACAAATATCTGGGTGGGCTGACATGACAGTCAGTATAGCAAGCCAAAAAGGAAAGGATGGGAAGGGAAGAAGATCAGTTTCCCGACCTACCGGATGCAAACTCTCCGTCACAAATCACCTCCACAAGACTGGACAATTTTGTTCCCCAAAAACTAGCAACACAAGCAGTTGCCTACACCCATGTTGATCTTGAACAACCTCTACTTACCCCGGCGTAGATTTCACTAGCTCTAACCAAGTCCTCAAACACCGCCGCCCCCAGCAAGGACCAGATTCCTTATTGGGTCTGGAAGAAAGGTCACGCAACTAACCCATGTCTGCTAACATTCCTCTTCCCCACCTCCTCGCTTATAGAAACCACCCTAAGAGCCCCAAAATGGTTAAAGGAGTGGTTCTTCTCAAACTGGGGAAACCGGACTACTCTACCTCCTCATCCTCTCGAATAATCTCTTTACACAAAACCATTTCAAAGATACTAGAGAGAATAGTGGCTACCCACCTCTCCCTCACGGCATGGGAAGTAGCACTCATAAATCTCAATCAGCGCAGCTCACTTGCTGGCCTCTCAATCTTCAACAGTTCGGCTGCCTTGACCCGTCATGTTAGGACATGACTGAACCCCTCCTCCAAGGCCTCTTCCCTATTCCTAGACATAAAGGGGGGCTCCCATAATCTTTCTTCCAGTATGTTCACACTGAAACTCAGGGCCAAGGGCACCCCAAGGTACTTGGTTGCATGGGTCCGATCTTTCCTCCCTGACCTCTCTAGTCGATTATTATTTCCAGGAGCTCCTACAGCTTTTACCCCTGTTCAAGTTGGCATATCCCAAAGCTCTCCTTTCTCTCCTTTGCTATTTGTAATTTATGTTCCTGAATTGCATATTTCTATATCCAGTGGACTGATTTCTTCCTATGTTGATAATTTTTCAATTACAGTTTCTACTACTTCTCATAGGGAGAATATTAGGTATCTTCAATATGTTTTTACTTTACTTCAAAGCAGAGCAGCAAGGATTGGGGTTTCCTTTTCAATTATCAAGACGGCACTAATCCACTGCAGGTTGCCGAAGGACTGATCTTTAGTCTCTAACCAGCCCATAGCTCTAAATGGCGCCATCTTCATGCCATCCTCCTACTTGAGGTGGCTGTGCTACTGGTTCACTCCAACCTTCAAAAAGACTACACACTTCACCAAATGACTCACCAAGGCTGCGGGAGCATTCTCGGCTATCAGAGGGTAATCTCCCCTCGGAATAGCGATTCCCCCCCACATGTACTCAAGGGTCACAATAGGCATAATCATCTCCCTCCTAATATAAGGAGTTGACATCCTCACCCCCATACTGGCCACATTGGACAAGATGTCTCTCTTGTGGAACAAAGTAATGGGATGGGTCACCGACTGCTTCACCTCAACCCCTACAACCATCCTTGCCATCGAGGCCTGCCTCCCACCTCTTGACTTGCTGATCTCCTACCAACGGAGAATGGCAGCACTTTGACTAACCTGCTCCTTGTGTGTATGAAACCCAGCATCTGCCAGGTTCCCCCCAGATTACTCCTCCTACACCTCCTCTACTGATATGGCCACACATCGGCGCCTCCTCAAAGAATGGGTGCAAAACTACATTCCCTGCGGCTGGAGCCACTACAAGGCAGAACAACCCATGAGAAGACACCTTCCAATCCATGTATTGGCACACCTCCTACCGCCAGTACTACAAGAGGTTGAAACCTTCCAGCCCGCCTACCTGGCCCTCGAACTGGGCCTGTCTCCCATGCCTTCCCTCTCTTTAGCATACAGGTACCTCAAGGCCTCTCTGAGGGTGAAGCTCCTGACTGACTGTCTACCCCAAGCCCCACCTCCCTGCTACTACACTTACAAAGTTACGCGGAGACCACGCCCCTTCATGGAGCTTGACCACTTCACGGCAGGCAGAATACAGGATGGACGGGCTGGGAAAGGTGACCTGGTTGCGTATCACTCTTGTGAGGATCCCCAACCCACCTCATTAGGCAGCCTCTGTGAATGGAATGATGAGACATGCAGTCTCGCAATCCTCTACTGTTCGGCTAAGGCTGACAAGAGGTCGCTGTACCTTAATGAATTTACCGTTTTCAGTCCTACCTCACCTATATGGTCCTCACTGCCTGCCATCACTGGCCTCGCAAACTACATCCATCCCACTGATACAGGATCCCCTTCTCCAATAGTGCCTATTAGTCTACTCTTACCCCTAAGAGAGGAACCAGCTTCTTCCACTGATCTGCTTTGAACTATACACTGCTGATGAATTTCATTTTTTTGTTTATTCAGAGAGGATTTGTAGCTTTCTTTACTGACTTGAGAGGCCACCATTTGTTGTGCTAATGACGGATTTATCATTTTTAGAGATTTGAGCCCCTGGTTTCTTTTGTTTGTTTGTTTAGAATTAAGGTTTTCTTTTTGCAATAGCTTCCACTGCATACACTTTCTTGTACCTAACAAGCAATATATGATTTAAAACAGAATGAAAAAAGAAAAGTACAATTGGAGAGATCATCATCAGTCTCCGCTACTCCTCCGGTAATTGAAATGTATTTCCTAATCGAGATAGACTTAACATTACACTGAACTATCATTACCTTTGCAGCCTACACCCTCTCTCAAGTGGGGCGTAGGCTATCACCATCAATCCTTGTAAACTTCAGGTCCTTCTTTCCATCCCTTTCCACTTGAGGTCGATCCTCTTTGGACATCCCCCACTCCCGTCTGGCATCTTGCGATGTTCGGGAACCTCTTTGCCCCACTTTTGCTCTGGTCTCCCAGAGAATCAGCATGGTTGGCTTGCACCTTTTCTTCATCTTAGCGGACTGCAGGGAATACAGTTTGCAGTATGCAATTGTGACGGATTCTGGTATCCCTCTTCTGAATGAAACTGGTGGAATTGTGTCAGGTTTCTTCAACAGGCTACGCTTGATTTCGCCACCCTACTTCCACACTCATCGCTTCAGCAGGTGGTATCCCATCCACTATTGGAACATTATCTCGAGGAGATGAAGGTACTACATGAGAGACTTAGCAAAACTTTAGGCTTTGGCTGGGGCCTGCCGGAGGCCGCCAAGCTAGACACGAATATGATACCGATAGCCTACTTGTCTTTTGGGATGGTTGCCTTCCATCAACACTGCCCACGGCTGTGATCAGCTAGCACCCTACTGCTACCACTTGGCTTGCACCCTACTACTCCTATATAGCTCATATCTTACCCCCTACTCTACCTTTCCTGGTGTTACCCCTGCCCACCCACCTAACCTGGCACCTTACTGCTAACCTGGCTGGCACCCTACTGCACTCCCACTCCACTGGAGTTTTCTAGCAACTATCTACCCTCAGCTGGCACCTTACTGCTCCCTCTCCATATGGTCTAGGAGTGGCGCTGCCCCTCTTGCCCTACAATTTTTCCTACAGGTGATGAAGCTAACACCTACCACCATACCTCCATGTGTGCCCACCCTGGGCGCTGCATTACCATCGCAACTTTGTTCTTTTAGCTAGTCATCCCTATTGGGAGTCCCATTTGAGATATTAATTGCTTTCTTTTGTTCCTATAGCCCGTGATGCCCTGTGGGGTTTTCCCAGATGTTTCCTGCTTGTCTCTAGTTGGGTCTCTCTTACTCTACGAGTTCGCTTACGAGATAGGGACAGGTCTGTCAGGGGACGAGATGTGCGGTTGGCTCAACACCAGAGGGGCCTAAGATGGATGGCTTTTACCTGGTGGTAGGAGAGATGTTTGAAATTAACATTTTCTTATTGCTATAGCTAGTGTTGCATGCACGTGCTTGTACCCTAACAAGTAATATATGAATTAAAAAAAGAAAGAAAAAATAAGTACTATTGGTGAGATATACCAGGTACCCCTTCGACAACGATACAAGACCTCGAGTTATTGACCTAGCATTTACGAATGCGCACCTCACCCATTTCTTGCAATACTAGCCGACTCACCTACCAGCAACAGGATCAGACCACCTCCTAATGTTAATCAAATTAACCATACCACTCCTCCGGATGCATCCTATAACATGCTACTATGACAAAACAGATGAGGTAGTTGCGGAAGAAAAGCTTAAAGCCATAGTGTTCCCACCACCCCTGGCGCAACCCACTGAACTCAATCTAGATAACTGGCTGGAGAGAGATATACACTCCCTCGCGAGGCTTGTCAGAATATCGACCTTGTCCAATAGGATCTCTATTTACTCAAAACCCTGGTGGAGCTGGGAAATTGCCCGCCTCGGAGAGGCACATCACTGCACCTCAAGGGGGCATAGCAAAAGCCCCACCCGGCAATCTTTGTAGGAACTGAGGTCTCATCGCAATTGCTACTTCAAAGTGATGAGAAAAGCCAAGGCCACCTACTGGAAGAGATTCCTTGCTATAATGACACCACAGTGAGTCTGGAAAGCCAAGAATGCTGCAATGGAGAGGGGAGATTGGTTTCCCAACCTTCCAGATGCAAACTCCCCAGCACAAATCAACACCACCCTACAAGACCATTCTTTTTCCCAAAAACTACCAAAACAGGCGGTAGCCTACCCCCACTTTGGCTCAGAGCACCCTCCACTTCCCTCGCCGGAGATCTCCATAGCTCTTGCTAAATCCACTAACACCACTGCTCCTGGTCCAGACCAGATCCTGTATGGGGTCTGGAACAAACTTCATGCCACCAACCCATTCCTGCTGACATCTCTCCTCGCCCCCCTCCACACCTACGGACACTACCCAAGGAGCCTTAAAATGGTCAGCGGCGATGTTCATGCCAAATGGAGCAGCTGCACTGCTGTACCGCTTCATCCTTTCCAATAATCATTTTCAGGGAGACCATTTCAAAGATATTACAAAGAATAATAGCTACAAGCCTCGCCAGCATAGCTCGAGAAGTGGGACTCTTAAACCTCAATCTGTGCAGCTCACTTGCTAGTCTCGAAACCTTTGATGCTTTGGCTGCCCTGACCCGAGAGGTTCGGACAAGACCGAACTCCTCCCCCGAAGCCTCCTCCCGGTTCTGTGACATAAAGGGGGGCTTCAATAATGTTTCCTCCAACATCCTCACAGCAAACCTCAGGGCGAAAGGCACATCCAAGTACTTGGTTGCTTGGGTCCGATCCTTTCTCACACACCACTCTTCTAGTTTATTGTTCCCAAGAGCCCCTGCGGCTTTTCCCCTAGTCCAAGTTGGCAGATCCCTGGGCTCTCTTGTCTCTCCTTTGTTGTTCCTGATTCATGTTTCTGAACTGCATATTTCTGTACCCCAAGTGTTGACTTTTTCCTATGTTGAAGATTTTTCAATTACGATTTTTACTGTTTCTTAGAGGGGGAATATGAGGTATCTTCAGTCTATTTTTGCTTTACTTCACTGCAGGGCAGCAAGGATTGGGGTGACCTTTTCGATCCCAAAGACGGACCTCATGCTCTGAAGGATACCCAAAGACAGATCCCCAGTGTCTAACCAACCCATAGCCCTCAACGGCGTGATTCTCACGCCCTCCCCCTGCTTGACATGGCTGGGCTACTTGTTCACTCCAACCTTGGAACCAACTACACTCTTTACCAAACAACCCACCATGGCCTCCGGGGCATTCTCAGCTATCAGGAGGCTCGCTCCCCTTGGGATAGGGATGCCCCTGCACATGTGCAGAAGGCTCGCTATGGGCTTAATCCTCGCTATACTTACATATGGAGCTGGCCTCCTCATCCCAACACTGGCTACCTTGGACAAGATGTCTGCCCTATGGAACAAAGTAACGTGCTGGGTTACTAATTGCTCCCCTCGATCCCAACAACCATCCTCACCCTTGAAGCCTGCCTCCCACCTTTTGACTTGCTAATCCCCCACTGTAAGAGGATGCCGAGACTAAGACTAGCCTGCTCCTCCCCTGCCTAGAACCCGGTGTCAGCCAAGCTCCCTCGAGATTTCTCATCCTATGTCTCCCATCCAGATAGAGTAATGCAATGGCATCTCGTGATGGAATGGGCACGAAATGAAATTTCACTAGGCTGTTGTCAATACAAGTCTGAGCCGCCCTTGAGGTGACACCTTATAATAGAGGTATTGGTACATCTCCAATTGCCGATATCAAGGTAGACTATATCCTTCCCCCCCGCATACCTGGCCTTAGATCCCTCAAGGCCTCATAGCAGGAGCCACTCTTCAGTGACTGGCTACCCCAGGTCCTGCCCTGGCGATACTACCCTTACACAGCTACACCCAGACTGCGCGCCTTCATGGGGCTCGATCAGTTCACAGCTGGCAGAATACATGAATGATACACTGGGCAAAGCTACCTGGCTGCACCCCACTCTTAGGCAGACTCCCAATCTACCTCGTCATGCACTTTCTGTGAATAGGATGATGAGACGTTCCACTATGTAATCCTCTACTGTTAAGCTATGGCTGACAAAAGGTCACTCTACCTTCATGGAGTTACCAACGTTGGCCCAACCTTACCTATTTGGTCTTCACTACCAGCTATTATTGGCCTCACCAACTACATCCTCACCACAGGTACAGGATTTCCCCCTCCCATGCCACCAAGTTGGGCTGCTCTCACACCTACAAGAGGAATCATCTTCCTCTGCTGTTCTGCGTTGATCCATACCCCTCTTAACAATTCTTTTTTGATGATTATGTGCAGAGAATTAGTTGTTTCTTTACTGATTTGAGAAGTTACCATTTGAGGTGCTTTTGACGGATTTGTCACTAATAGAGAATTGAGCTTATAGTTTCTTTTGTTTGTTTGTTTGGAATTAAGGTTTTCTTTTTGCCATAGCTTATACTGCACGCATGTTCTTGTACCTAACAAGCAATATATGATTAAAAAAAAGAAGAAAAAAGAAATACTATTGGAGAGATTACTATCAGGAGACCTCCTCACTTCAAATATCAGCACTTGGATGAGGTTGTCTAACTTTATTCACAATCAAACTGGCAAAAAGCCTTGTCTGGTATAACAAGATAGTATTAAAGACTAAATGTTAGAAATTAAATGTTACTAGCAGGAACACATATCCCAATGCTGATTTCTACTAGACCTTTTATAGTATGAAGAGATTGCACCTTTCCTGTAATTGCCTTGTAGTATTATTATTATTATTATCAGATGTCATTGTCACATTTATGGAGTGTGAGGTTATGAAGCGGTACTAACGTACAACTTATCAAGGCAACAAACATGCCCATCCAGAAATCCTGTCTTCTAAATGGTAGTGTAAACCTTTGAATATACACCAACAGCCAAAGCGCAAGGAACAACATTAACCAATGAAATCCTCCATCCCGCCAGCAGACTAGTATCAAGGAAATATAAGTAAGGAAACCTAAACAGTGCTGTTCCTCCTATCAGTTACTGCCTGATGTGCGTGAAGGTAAGTGGGATACTCCTTAGAGGTGGCCAGGTAATTGTTGCCACAATTGAGGCAAAGAATTGTTGTGTGTTGGCACGGCTTGCCTTTGGTATAGCAGTCTGATGTGCTGCAAGTGTGAAGGTGGGCTGGATGCTCATGGGAGCAAATAGCACAGTGGGATGTTTTGGTGCATTAAGTGAAGTACTGGCTGAATTCCAAGTATCTGGAGCATTAGGTGTCAGGACTAAAGGTGAGGTAGTATTGGACTTTGAATTTTCTGCCAAAAGGTGAGAGTCCTCTGGTAAGGGCTTTTGCTGTAGGGTCTTTGCCTATAATAGTTTGGACCATAGCGGCAGCTGCTTTGTCCTTGCGTTAGACATCAGTGGTGAGCAAACTGGGAGGACAGGGAAGGTGAGTGCCAGGGTTGAAAGTTTCAATCTTAGCTTCCACAGTAGGGAAAGTGGAGGTGGTAGGGCTGGCATGAATAATGACCTTGTGCCAGACTTCATCCTTTCTGAGGGTATTGGCAGCTGGCACAGTAGATCTAATAGCTTCCTGAATTGCAAAACAGTAGCATTTGAGGATAGTGGACTCAGAGATAATATCCTTGGTGATTCGGAGAACGTGGTAGTTGGGTGTGAACTCAATGCTGGAAATTCAGGGCTTTTTAAATGTAGTCTTAACAGCATCATGGATGGTGAGGTGGTTGGTGTCTTCTGGAAGGGTGGATCCATCTCTGTCAATGACAATTGTGCAGTCATGTTGGGTAAAAACTGCATGAGTTGAATCTTCAGCCAGTGAAGTTGTTGTAATCTTTGTAGAGAGTGCTCTGGACGCTTTCTGAGCTCAGGTCTGCTGTGTTGGAGGATATGGTAGGGGGGTAGGTAGGGTGGTAATGGTGGAGGTCAGGATGTTGTTAGAGTTGGGCCTGAAGGGCCTTGACTTGGGTAGTGAGTTTAGTAACTTGCTCTTTAAGCTCTTGGATGTCTTTAATGTGGTGTTCTGGGACAACCAGCATATAGGTTTCAAGAGCTTGAAAGCGGTGACATTTAGTTTGTATTGTTGGTGATATCAGCTTGTGCCTCAAAGAGAGTATGTGTGACTCAATCAAGGTATTCCTGGGAAAGAGATTCCTCATCAGACCCAGAGCCTGGAGGATTACTGGTATCGACAACTGTCTGGACAAGAGACGAGGAGCCCTCTCCCATATCCGCGTTTTCTGGTGAGCAGTGTTGTTGTCGGTGGGAGTTGGGGTGAATGCGGTGGCAACAGGATTTGTGGTACCTCTGCCTCTTTCTCTGCCAGTGGGGGCCATCAGAGGGTATTTGGGAAGGACTCAGTTGATGGACGTAGTTGAAAAACAAATAATAGAGGATGATTTGTTGGTGAAAAGTCTTTAAAGTAGAGTGGAGAGCAGTGAGAAAGGTTTGGTAACCAATGGGGTGCATGCTCAGTGAGAGGTTTGCAGTTGTTTTTTCTTTCGCTATCATTGTAATGACAACAGAGTCCATTGTCTTGTTGTAGTGGAGGCTAATGATATGTCTTAGTGAAGCTAGATCCAATAAGCTATCATTATAGTGATTGAGAACTCTGCTATGTGGTTAACAGTTATTCTTCTGTAACGTCCTGCACCACAACCAGTGCTGGGCATCCCAGCAATCACTCTAGCCTCTAATATGGGTAATAAGGTATAGCTGCTTGCTGGTATAACCGTGCACAGCGCTATGAATCTATATGAAGCTCCTGCATCAAAAGTAGCCTACACTATCCCTGTTTGGCAGCTTCACAAGATTGATAATAATGGCAAGGATGGTAAGGCTGACCAGGATTGCTGGAATGACGCTGATGTCAATGATCCCAGGGATACTAAAAATGCCAAGAATGCTAAGGATTCTAAGTGTAATTAGGATGCTACAGATAATCTAGATGCTGCATACAGCCAAAATGCCATAGATGGCCAAGATAGTGAAGGCAGTGAAGATGGCTGGAATGATGAGGATACTGTAGATGACCAGAATGACCAGGACCTCTATCAGCCACGAATTGTAGATACACATCCTCAACATGTATTATAACAAGTCTTGGCTGTACAATAAGAGCAATATGTACTTAAATATTTTTCAGTAGTAGGCATGCCTCCTTCACTAGCTGCTAATATTCGCACCCATCAATCCATTTCCTTATAAGCTCTTTCATTCCAGTTTCAACCGACTGATGAAGGAAATGCAGATTACAATACATTACCTGAACCCACTCATGTAGTGCATATAGTTTAGGTCCAGCTGTTATTAGATAGTCCAGGTCTGCTCAGCACACAAATAACACTAGTTGAGTCTTCTCCAGATTATCAATCGGTTTATTGGTAAGGCCCACACATCTCTACAATCTGATTTGGTGTCTTAGATTCTTCTTCTATTCATGTACTGTGCCACAGAATTCTGAGACATATATCTGCCTGAAAGGTTGGTTATATGCTGGGTGCTAGTAGCCAAAGAAGCAGGTTGCTCTACAAGCCTCCTGCAAAACACCTATTCCAGCTCAACTTTATGTTCATCAAAGGTTGAAAATGGATGTATGTGTAGCTGGTCTTGAATCCTGTCCTGCAGAACTTGCTTAATATCTTAGTATATTGTTATTAGTAAGAAGTTAATCTATGGTTAGAAATGCTTGATATACTGTCAAGTAGAAGCTGACCATTATTATTATTATTATTATTATATCTCATTACGCTTAAGGAGCAGCAGCGGCTATGAAGCTAAATAACATACAAAAAATACACCACGCAAGGGTGCCGGTCAGATATCCCGTCTCATATTGAAAGGTAGCAACGTTCGATTGGGCCAGCTCATCAGCCATAATGACAAAAAAAAAAA
>JACCEG010000021.1:353567-370944 GCA_014065205.1 Tuber brumale
ATCTTCTGTAGAGGTGGTAGAGGCAGGAGCAGGCACAGTCTGGACTGGAGAGCCTGGTTCTTCCTCCATGCGTGTGTCCTCAGGCGAGGCTGGGTTGGGAGGTGGGATGGGTAGGTTGAAGGGGGCTGCAAAGGGGTTTGCACCACCCCTCCCTCTGCTCCTACGTATATTAGACATCAGAGGGATGGGAAATGGGACTCAGTTGATAAAGGTGATAAAACACAAATGAGGGGGGATGATTTGTGGTTGAAAAGTCTTTAACGTGAAAGGGTGAAGCAGTGAGGAATGGTTGTCAACCAATGAGGTGAAAGCTCAGCAAGAAATTTGATGTGGTTTTTTCTTTCGCTGTGGTTGTAACGGCAACGGAGTCGGTAGAAGCTGACCATGGTATGGCAGGGAGACCTAAGGCGAAATCTTTGATCAGAGAATGTTTCTAGCAAGGCTAGTCTTGATGAATAAGTAAGGTAAAGATTTAAAGTTTAAAAAAAATATTATATTGATAAGGTTTCTTCTTCATTGCTACATGATATCTGTAAATCTTGCAAGGTATAGTTCGGAAAGGCTAGAGTCTACCCAAATTTTCACAACAAAAGTGTGACATTATTATTGTAACATTGTATGTAACACTTGTAAATACCATTACCCTTACACCTAAAATACAAAACCCTGGTTTGTAGATATACAAAATACCATAACTAGAACAATATAATAGATGTAATTACGATTGTTAATGCTCATTAGAGCTGTAATATTACATGAGAGATGAAAAGACAACTTAAATATATTTCTGCAACCTGATAGAATTTAAATTTTTATTCACAAAGCTTAGCCTACTCTATAAATTTGGAAAAAGAAATATTATCTATGTACAAAAATTAAACTATACGAACTTCTGACTTTGCTATCAGTCAATTCAATGAGTATCTCTTATATACATCCTTCTGGAAGTTATCAGAACCATGAACTAAGTTATATCAATAAGCATCCATCATGTACAACGATCTATAATAATATTTCTCAATCAATTTGCTGGAAATTTGGATAAGTGCTAGAGGCACTATGCAAACAAAGGAAGCAATAGGGTATTCACAATAAGCAGTCAAATTTGAGGAAGTCCGCATTACCACTTCATATGGTGGGTAGTTCTTCAAGCTGCATATACCTGCATGCTTCTGACCAAACATAGTTGACAGTTATGGTATGCAGGGATTCTTTACCGCATAGTGCTTTCATACTCTCTCTTATCTAGCAGCATGCTTTAACTCTCTTTCTCCCTCAGTCTTTGCTGCTTCATCCTCTATCTTTCTATCCAATTTGTCTCTTACTCCTACCTATTAAACAGATCAAAATAAAGACCTGAATTTAGTCTTTCTACGATAATTAAGATCACTAGAGACAGAAAGACAAACTTGTGATAATAACTGAGTGATAGCAAAATTAGCTGAGGATATGAGTTTGGATAAATTAATTAATAATTACAGTTTATAGTAATTATAAAAGGATTTTATTTTACAAGTTTACAAGACAGTGTTTGGTATACTAGGTGTAAGGGTAATGGTAGTTTCCAGGTATTACACATGGCATTACAATAATGGTATCACCCATTTTGTCTGACAATTGGAGTAGACTCTAGCCTTCCGGAACCATACTTCAATGTTTATATCCCACATCTGAGTATTCATCAAGTACTTCTGACTACTATACCTCCAAAGTACTATTCTGATTTTAATACACGAATATCAAGAATCTTATATGTGCACCCACCATTAGACACTATAACTTCTGACAGCTTTTGACACCTGCAAAATACTATTCTTCCACTAAGATGACTACACTATTGGCATTACAAAACAGATGTCTTCAACTTAGTTGAGCACGTAGACTATTATATTACTTCAGTCTAATTGACAATTATTCCAGTAGTCTCTTCTGCTATAAAGTTATCCGTTGTATGCCAGATTACCTAGTACCAATCGCAAGTTCAAGGCCAACTTGCTAACATCTAATTGGTCCTTGACTTAAGTATATCTACCTATCTGAGCATGCTTCTTATTGGTCCTACTATCTCTATACACTGGTGTTATTGCATAGAGCAACCAAGGTACTGTGGATCTCAGAAGAGGATGAGTGGATATGGTTGGTCCACACTGTCTTCCGCCACGTTTTGATTCCTACCTCGAATTAATTCTCAGGAACTAGAAAATGATCTAGTCATTTCTTCACGATAATAGTACTTAGACCTATGTCTAAGATAAGGTGGAAGAGACATCCTGTCTCTGGTGCTTATGGGCTATCGTGCAATCAGCTCAACTCTACTCAGCTAGTTGAGTTACCAATGTTATTCATAAAGGAAAAGACATCTTTTAAAAAGCACATGCGTTTTGTATTCATAAAGCATAAAGTAAGAAGTATAAAAGTACCCCAGATCCAAATGTGAAGAGCTAATCTCCTTGGTCTTTTTTTCGTTTTTTTGTTTATCTTCATATATGCTTAGTTAAGTTATAAGAACTTGGGTGCAGTGCTAGCAGTGGAATAAAGAAAACCTTAATTTAAAATTGCACAACAAAAAAAGTCTCTTGCCCATTTTGACAAAAAATAAACCCCCCAGTGTGTCTGATAGCTGACACCAAATCCCTGAGGCAATAAAAGAAACAAATACATACGTATAAGAAAAACTGATTATGGAAAAATGAAAGCAAACTACGGTAACCAGGGGCCTAAGGGCCAGAAACCCAAAATAGGTAAATGGGGAAGTAGTGGTAGGGTTTCCTGGTTGGAAAGAAGTGTGCAGAGGGCAGGCGGCATTGCCGGTGGGAAGCAAGTTGATGTTTTATTCATATAGGCTGCCAGGGCCATGGGCTAGGTCAAATCAGACAAGGGATGGCAGTCCAGTCACAAATGCTGCAGTATCAGAAGGAGATGTTTTTGGTAAGGAGTGGGTGACAGGTAGTAGAATATTGTCTATTAGATGTCTTCAACGACCTCCTGGCAGAAGAGGCAGAGGAGAAAGACCTCAAGGTGAACCGGGATGGATGTGCTGCAAAGTAACCTTAGCCACCATGCATCTGGTGAATCCTGCATACAATAAACCTTGCGAGCCTCATAAATGGGTGGGTAGACAGATGTGGTTTATAGGGGTGTTTGGGGAGCAGGGAGAACTGGGTTATTTAATCATGGAGGAGTTGAGACCAGACTGCGATCTTGACTGATGTATAGGAAGTCAGAATGTCCTATAGGGTGAGCTGGTCATGTGGGAGGAGAGAAGAGTAGGGGCTGGGGAGGAGGCCATGTAGTGTGATGAAGGGGAGGGTCCTGTACACTATCACTTCCCATGAGAGGTGTTTTATTATGGGTGGTGAGAAGACAGGGGTCTTCGAGAGCAGTTGGGGATATACTGATGTTAGCTTCTGGGTAAATGACCACGATGCTCCTGGGAGTGATAGTAAAAGTTTCCGGGAAAGGTAGGGTGGAGGTAAGCTATCGCAGGATTCGCTTCTAGGGCGAGGCAGACCATCATCCACATGGCCACTAGGTACTGACAGTAGGTGACCAGGAGGAGGAGGGTGTTAGGCATATAGAAATCTGAGACAGAGTGGATAGACCTCATAGCAGAGTAACTATGCAGAGACACTCAATTTATGGGAGACAACACCCCCTATGGCCCGGTATTGGGTCCGCACATTATCAGCGAGATTTCACAAGGTGCATTGTATAACTAAATTCTGATGTCAATGAAGACTACAACATAACGCCATATATGTCCCCAGGATGCATCCAACCACATGCTGTTCCCAGGATATATTAGAGGTGACCTTTGGTGACATCGGGGAAATGGAAGAGAAGAAGTCCATGGGAGGCCACATGAGATAGTAGACTGCAAGGGTAGGCTGCCTAATTATTGGCCAAAGGTGACAGGACATTTTCATCAAAATACTACAAGAAGATATCCTAGTGGTGGAGGCTCATGAGGACATACTGAATCTACTCAAACCCTTCTGGGATAAGGTATCGGATGGTTGGTCATAGTCTTAGAACTCGTTTATAGAAGCTAGCGGACTAAGGGGAAGCATTCATAGACAGGATGCCCTGGATACATGGAAAGCCCTTATGATGCTAACATGTTGGGCTTCGACTTGCGATTGGCACTAGGTCGTCCAGCATAAAACTAAGTACTTTGTGACTGAACAAACTACTTCAATGATAGTCAACAAGACTAAAGTCATATAATAATCTATGTAGATAACTAAGTTGAAAACCTCTATTTGGTACAACAAATAGTGCAGTCCTCCCGATAAAGGAATACTATTCAGTAACTATAAATTGGTTTGAGAAGTTTTCAAGTCAAACGATGCTCGCACTTATAAGATTCTGGATGTTTGCGTATTAAAACCAGATTGGTACTTCAGAGTCATCGTGGTTAGAATCAGTCCATGAACACACAGATGCGCAATATAAATATTGCAGTTCTTTCGAAACTTTACCAACATTATCAAGCAATAGACAAGAGATCTTATAAAGATAATATTGTTTCACACTAGTAATCTTTACTTTACCAATTTTATCAAGATGCACTTTCCTCGACAGATTCTCTGATCCAAACATTTCGTCCTATCTCTCTTAGTTATCCTAAAGTTTGGCATCAGCATAACAGTTTATTGATAGTTCTCCTGCTAACATAGCTCACTGTATAAACTATAAGTTTACTTCAACTATACTAGTAGCTCTCGCTGGGATTACATTTTCGAGGTACCTTGCTGTCGAATCTATATTCCTACATTTGAAGAACTATTTAGTACAGACCTGCTCAAAATCGATAGCAACGGAATCTGGGAACCCTCATGGTTCAAAATACCTTTCGGGATCCTAAGAAGGGATTAATCTAACCCACATATGTTTATAAGTACATTCTAAACCTTCAGAAAAAGAGAAATTGTTCTTGTAAATCCAGAATCTCATCATACAAATCCTTGCATTGCCTCTGTAAAAGAATACTTGTTGCGCTACCTACTATTTATCAAATTCCTCAAACAATTTACTGGAGATCGAGAATATTGCCATGAGGTACTAGATCCAGTATTCACAGATTTGGGGATAGGGTTAAACTTATCTAACAAATTTGGAGATACGATACCTGAAGTACTGTAATGTCCAAAGAGGAGAATAACGGAAGGAGGAGAGCCCATAGATGCTGGACACAATATGACAGCAAATAATAACTCAGTACACTAGAGTCAATCTGCATCAGTACCCAGTGACATTTGATTCCCATGAAGAATCAGATACTTGTTATCACGATGATGCATGTGCGCAGCACTAGCGGCATATCACAATTATCGACACCGAAGCTTGGAGACCATGGTGCAAATCTAGCCCAATTTGCTGGCCGACTGGGTATAACCTGGGGTCGAATTGGACAACATGGAGGTATATCACTTATCAAAGCAATTATTACCTACAAGCACTGGAAAGGTGTCACGCAAGAAAACTTCTTAAAATTGCTTAAGGTACAATGACAAATCTCAGATGGACAAGACATATATAATAATGAGATCGCAGTTATGTTGATGCAGCTGGCTGGAATGGAATAAGAGATAAAGGACATCCAAACTGAAATGCTTGAAGAAGTAGGAGAGAAAATGGACGTCTGAGATAGGGATCTACAGAAACATGAAGATGTGACCACCAAGTTACATGGAACATGGGGACGACAAAGGCAAGAGGCACTAGCCTGTCACTAGCCCTTTGAACAAATGGTCACTAGACTGCAAATCGAATTCGTAGAAGTCGGTTATCACAGTACCAGTCGCGATCAGCACGTCAATCGGACGTCAGACTCCTGTAGGCTAAACCAAAGGATTCACCAAAAGCTGATCCTGTAACTGCAAACCCTAGGACATCGTCAAAGGGGAGAAACAAATATTGCCGCGAGAGCATTAACCATATCATTAACTAAGTTACTAGTTACAGTACCAGAACAAGGTGCTTCCAGACTGCTACCCTTACCTACAGTCCAAGAAGGGAATAATAACCAGTATTATTCACTGGTAATTCAAAAAGCGAGAAAGAAGGGCCAGGATACCGCTGACACAACCCCCGCAGGAGCTCAAGGAGGAGACCTAGACCATCCTAGGGGTGATGATAATGATAATGATAAAGGGGACAAAGCAAGACAGAAAGGAAGTCAAAACAATGGTCAGCAATGACAAACACTGGCACAGTCTGGTATGGCAAACACATTTGCCAATGCGATCAGACTAAACATTAAGTAACTATAGAAACAAACTCTTTTCTTTCACGTCAAATCTACCCCAGGCATATATGTTTGGATGATCTAGTGTAATGACTACTGCGAAAGAACCCCACAGAGCTGGGACAATACCTGAGAAAGAATTATATATATACTTAATCATACAAAGGGAGACATAGTTCTTCCTTATAGTATCTGTCACAGGAAGGCTATGGTTAGACTACATGAGGAAGGGCAGCAACCAGAACTGGCTACGTGGTCAAAGTTTGAATGCGACATGATCAAACGTTTTACTGGCGTTGAAGCAGACAGAGAAGCGCATTGCAATATGAATCTAGTCACATCTGTAAGCAACATGGAGTTGTTCTTAACATTTAAGCACAACCTCATTATCACAGTTCCTATGATGGAAGAATCCTGTAGTGAGGAAGTAGAGAACAAACCTATATGACAAATAATCCACAGTTTGTGGGCAATACACTATGACAGTGATTTAAAAGGTGAATCAACATTAAGACTAGTTGGTCTCCCTGAAGAAGCATTGCGTACAAGCAAGAAGCTAGCAAGTGACCAACTACCCAAGCTGAAGATGGTCCAAGAAGTTAAAACAAAAGACTGATGTGACTCTAAACAAAGGAGACAATGGACTAACAAACCTTATATCAAGGGAGGCGAAGCCCCAATACCAAAAGAGAAAAAAGACAAGTAACTGCATAAGACAAAAAAACGTTTGCAAAGTGTGGCGAAGAAAACTAACAGAAACTTCATGTAGGCTCGTGCAGGCATCCCACTGGGTATGATAGATACTTGCAAGTAAGAAAAGAATTACACATGTTGGAGGAAGAAAAAGTACACTTATCAGATGTGTTGACAAGATATCCATATATTAGCGGCCACTGCTAGTTCAAGAGCGATAACATGAGGACTTAGTCATCCAAGATTGGCTCTTGTAAATCCCAAATTTGCAAGCTGAGTCAGTGCCAGCGAGCAACCAGTGCAGACAAATAGGATCCGGGAACTGGTTGGCGATAAGGAACTGACCTAGATCAGTGTGTAGGAACCAATGGCGATGGTATTAGGGCACTCAGTGTCCATCTAGAACTGGGATTGAAACGGTGAGCTCCCTTTGGTTGTGGTGTATTGGATACCAATCACTACCTGGATTGGGTAGTCCTTGTACAAATATGATAATTGAAACTCAAAAATGATCTATGTGGTACAAAGCAAGTCTCTACATTTAAGATCAATGCCAGTGGGCTGGCAGTAAAGTGACCCCTTGAGGGACTTGAGAGATCGAATACAAGGAATCAATATATAGAGAGTCTTAACCGAATTGGAGGATAGGCAATAGGCCTACGTGACCAAAGGGTCAACACTACCAAGTACCTCGTATCACCTGGTGGCTGCCTGCTACTCCTGTGCAGGCATGTTAGTATGCTGAATAGGGTGGGATATAGCAATAAACCATCTGCCTCATAATAATACCAACAGGAGGAAAACTGATACGTGCAGCTCCTCCTACTATATGAGTTCTAGTTGCATCATACTTGTGTACTACTTTCCCTTCTGATAGGTGTAGGGGGTAGGGATGCACTATTGTGATGGGCAGCGCCCCTCCAAAGTAGCTGGATGGATGAAGTGGAAACCTAAGAGAATGGATCAGTGAAAATGGGAGCCCAACACTAGGAGAGTTGAATAGCTAATAATGGAGAGAAATGTGGCGATGAGCTAAGGTCTGGCATGCCAGGAGAGGGCATCCTACCTGAGAACTGGTCATATGCAATGGCATATTGGTGAAGCGCTGCTTCATGTTAAGACTAAGGGTATGATAGCTGATAATTGCAAGTTGGTCGGAGGAGACCTCACTGGTCGAAACTATGCAGGTATAGTAATAAACATCCTGTTACTTACGCCTAACAACAACAATGCCTAAATGAATAAACCAATGAAAAGTAACCCATGCCAAGCATGTCCAATGAGAAACTCTAAAACCTCAATGATGCAACTATCCGGAAGGGATTGCTTACCTCCCCATACACTATGAGCAATAAAAGGTTAAAGTTTGATCAGCCTCTGGATCCCAGGTTTTCCATATCAGTAAGGACCTACTAGAAGCCTGTCATATTCATATAGTTGAACGTGATAATGCTGTTGATATCTTTGCCTGTAATGGCTTATCAGTAGCCTCAAGAGGGAAGTCTTAACCCCTACCTATAAAATGGAATTAGGAAAGAATCAACACATTTCAGGAGTGTTGTGTGAAGTTTCTAAAGCTGGTCATTATGGGGTAATAATTGCCTTAGTTTGGGAGTATTATAAACTGCCAGTGTCGGATGTATAAGATGCAGATAATGGGGCCTTAGCTGCAAAAAGCTCAGAAAACTGTTTGGAAGAGGTGGAAGGAATAGAGAATATGTTCAAATATGAGGAAGCTGTAGCAGGAAACTCTAATACTTGTCACATTGGACGAATGAGAATTATCAGAAACACTGTGGAACTAGAATCATTATCAAAGAAATACTGGTATGACAAACATTTGTTTGTATCCCGGATGGCAGATAAATTAGCTACTAGATAAACCTATGACGATAAATTTAAATTGGTTTCAGGATTGACTCCCCTTCAGTGGACCAATACACGTATTGTCCGAAAAACAGCTTAAGGCTTGAAGAGAACAGTTGGAAACTATGATTAAATGGGAGAAGATTGCCACACATCAATCACTCGCAGGAGCAGCTAAATTATTTGTACCTAAACATGATTGCGAATTGCGCCTAGTTGTGGATTACAGAAACCAGATAGGATTACCATACTCAACAAACATCGCCTTCTGTTAATCTCCGAACTTCGAGACCCAGTAGCTCGTACCAAGATCTTCACAAATTAGACCTTGAAGCCAGCTAGCTCTTGCATAGGATTAGGGAAGGAGATGAATTGAAGATGGCTTTCTGAACACGTTATGGATATTAAGAAAACAAGGACATTGTGAGGCATATAGATATCTGAGACATGTATACAGACCCATAGTAGTGGAATGGAGGGAATCCGCGAGAGGTGTATCGTGATAGTAGGCTTCAGAGATGGGCTCCCTAAACTATGGGCGAGAGGTGATGGGACGTTTTCGGTACAACTCTCCCAGTGGATGTCCTAGTAGCAGCAGATATTAAGGACATACCAAATCCACACATACCCTTCCCAGATTAGTTGTATGTTGGTTGGTCTGAGTAATAAGACTCCTCTATGGAGACCTGTAGACCAAGGAGAAGCAGGCTGAGAAAGGAAGATATAGATAAGTCGGCGACCATTAAGACATTGACATGTTGTGGTTGGACCTGTAATTGGCACTCAGTGGCCCGCCATGAATCTGATCACTTCATGACCAAAGAGACTACAGGAATGATAGTTAACAAGACTAAAGTAATATAATAGTTGATGCGGACAACTAAGTAGAAGGCCGCTAATTGGAATAACCAATTGCACAGTCATCTCAACCGAGGAATACTATTCCGTAACTGTGAAACAATGTGATAAGTTTCAGGGTCAAATTGTGCTCACACTTATAAGATTCAGGACTTAGCGTAGTAAAACCAGAGTGGTACTTCTGAGGCATAATAGCTACAGGTAGACAGTGAACACTCAGATGCGAGTTATAAATATCGAAGTGCCTCCCAAGCTTTACAGACATCATTAAGCAACCGAGAACAGATCTTATTAGTACAAACTTATTTTACGGATTGAAACTTTACAATAGCTATTTTATCGAGACATGCCTTCTTGCACAGATTCAACGAATGAAGATTTTGGCCTACGTGCCTCAGTTATGCTAGAGATCAATGTCCGTCGAACATACTGACCATTTGGATTCGTCAATGCTCCGGCAACCTTCCCAGATATGATGCACTAACTATTAAAACAATACTTGGATGTTACAGTTGTATGTTACCTTGATGATTTCCTCGTATGTTCAAAGGATGAAAAGGAATATATTGCAGTATTCAAAAAAGCCTTACAAAGTTTATCAGACTTTGAATTAATGGTTTCGCTAAAAAGGTTGATATTCTATATCCAAGAAGTGGGATTCCTAGGCCAGGAAGTGGCATCTAATGGTGTGTCTATGAGTACTCGAAAGCTGGAATCCATAATAGTTTAGAAGGCACTCAAAGGTCCATAGAGATACGGAAGTCTTTATTAGATTTCGAAACTTCCACCAACGATTCAAGAAAAGCTTTTTCGCTATTTGCGCACTGGTAACCAAGATACTGCAGGAAGTCCAAGGTATTTCAAATGGGCAGTGGAGCATAATATGGCATTTGAAGAACTAAAATACAGCTTCACAACAGCTCCCATACTACCCCACTTCTTCCCAGAAAGAGAAATAGTAGTAGGGACTGACATGAGCAATTTCGCACTTGGTTGCATTGTTTGTCAATACTTAGAGAACAAACTGGATCCAGTACGATTCCATTCCCAGGAAACTGAACTGAGTGGAATGCGTTGGTGAAATCTGCGATAAGGAACTCCTTGTGATTCACGAAGCCTTCAAACAATAGAGACTCTACTTGATTGGAACGGATAAATTGATTATAGTTTTTAGCAACTATCAAAACCTTCTACTCTCCCACATCTCATATATGTGTGGTGGCGGTCAAATTGGAAGTGCTCAGAAGTTCGTAGAATATACTTTTCACATGGTATACCGACCAGGCACCAAAGGTGAAAAGCCTTATCGATTAAGTAAATGGTGGGAGTACTTTCCTGAGGAGGAAGCCATGCATTGTATATACAAAATTTTGAAAGCCTAAGATTTCTTCGGATTATGAGTAGTAAGGGTAGGTGATGAAGGCAAAGACTAGTATGCAGAAAATGATTTGGTCATGGAACCTGGAAGAGGAGGAAATGAACCCACAATTGGAGTTAAAAGACTAAGCAAGATGGCGGATTTGCCTATAAAAGCTGCAAGAATAGCTGCAGGTCATAACCTATGTGACATAGAAGATGAAATTGTCCCAAAATGAGAACAAGGGTTAATAAGAACAGGAATAGCAGTCGGGCTACCAAAAGGAACATATAGAATAATTGCTCCAAAAGCTGATTTGGGGATTGCAGCAGGATCTCCACTGGTCCTGAAACAATGGATTCCAATTGCACAAGAGAATTCATGGTCTTATTATACAACTATAATGATATAGATTATCAGATTAGAAAGGGGGACTGGACAGCCCAACTGGGGGTACAAAAGATCTATACCTCGGACATGTTGGAGGCAGATGACTTAGTAGATACTGAACATGTAATAAGAGGATTTGGAAGCACAGATATGGTAACAAGACCCTTCACCGTCTAAGAACTGGAACCAGGCATCAGTTACCTACAGCCATTGGTGGAAGATAATGAACACTGTTACAACATTGCAGAAGTACCAGAAAAGATTGTGATGTCATATGCCATCATCCTACAAAACGGTACGAGAAGTTCAATCCGTCATTCTTAGGCGAAATACATGCAGCTATCAGCACAGGCCTAGCTTGGAGACAACTGAGAGAAGTATGGATTAAGTTATACGACAATGGAAAGAAATTTCCCAAGGATTGGACCTTAACCGACTATCTATTATACTATAAGCAGACACTATTTTTATCAAATAGGTAAGCGATATACACGAAGAGTACAGAAGGACATCATGATGCAAAGATTGCAGGATATTTTGGACGAGAGAAAACTGCGGAAATCATCACGCAAGACTTCTATTGGAAAGGACTAGTGGATTGAATCAATGTCTGCATATGATCTTACGATGAAAGACCACTTAATTAAGCACCCAGATGCGCTAAGTATGGACTCTTGCAACCGTTGCAAATATACTATGCAGCCTAGGGGTCTATTTTAGTGGACTTTATTACACAACTACAGGAGTCGCAAAAATGCACTTATATTATGCTAGCAGTTGATCACGAGACAAAAATGGCACACTTCATCGTACTATTAATATCAGACAAAGCTAAAGATGTCATAAAGGTATTCCTAGAAGAGGTTTGGAGGCTACAGGACCTACCAAGCGAAATTGTCATGGTTATGGACTCCCAGTTTTGTGGAGAATTCTGCGAATCCCTTTTCCAGGTATTGGAAATCAAGCAAAGAATGTCAATAGCTTATCGCGCTCAAACCGATAGACAAATAGAATGTACCAACCAAGTGCTAGAATGATATCTGCAAAGGTTTATTAAATATAATCCCGATGACAGGCATCAATTGTTACTAATACCTGAACATGCCTATAATAACTCCTCTATAAATGCAAATAGTATGTCACCATTTGATGTGAACTACGGATTCCATCTAGAGATCCAGTTCTCGTGGAAGAAAGAGCAAGAAGCTCCAAATCGTGCAGCACCACTTTATGCAACCTGGATTAAGGCGATAGATCAACTAGCAAAAGGGCAATTTGAAAACAAATGGGAAGGAATGTCAAATTTTGTCGAGTCGAAGTCTAGGCAACTACTGGACTTTAAAATGGGCCAGAAAGTAAAATTGAATGTAAAAAACATCCACAGCTGACGAAAATCAAAACGGTTAATCCCAAGCTTTATGGACCTTTTCAAATGTTAGAGAAAAGAGGGTCTCAAGATTACTAGGGCAACATAGCAATTGATAGACCATCTATCCTTTATTTGCCATCGCACTACTGTAACCTTACTGCAAATCGATTGGTGGTAATCGTCAACACCCTGTGTGAGAACTGTAAGATATCAACCCAGATCTGCCATAGCAGGTTGAGAAAATAGTAAGAGATGAGATACATTCTTACAAGAAATGAGTTAACAGCAGATACAAGTAGAAGCATAAACCTTTGTATTACTTAAAATGGCAAGGATGTTCAGAAGATGAGAACACCATGGAGCCAGCGATGAGTATGGGGAATGCAGATTAAGTGGTTGTGAGTTTTCATAGCCAAAGCCTGAACTTGCCTGAAAGGGCAGAAGTAGGATTGCAAGGAAAAGGTTTTCCTACTGTGGTCAAGTAAACAGGGGAGGTTTTTTACTCTGACCACCGGGAGTTGTAAAATGTATACAGTAATCAAATGTTATAAAGGCATTCGAGGCAAAGCATGGTCGGAGGAAGCTCATATTAGGTATACGGAAATCTGAGACAAGATCCAAAGACCTCATGGTAAGGTGACTACACTCGAACCCATGATTTAGCGGAGCCCGCACCCACCTGTGGCCTCATGATTGTAACTACGTGTCATTAGGGAGATTTTGACAGTTGCATCCCATAACTAAAATGTCAAGTGAATGAAGCCCATATCATAACACCATATACATTGCGCCTGGGGATCTGATGCAGGCTTTCGGCAGAATATACGAGAGGAGACCTTTGGTGATAATGGGAAAATGTAACCGAGGCGGTTGGTTGGAGGCACAATGAGATTCTAGGCTACAGGTTTTGGCTACCAAATTATGGGCCAAAGGAGATGGAGCGTCTTAAGTAACATACTATGTGAGGATGTCCCACAAGTAGAGGCTAATAAGGACATGCCGAATATACCACTATCATTCTAAGATCAACTCTTAGTTGGTTAGTCCTAGGTATAGTACCACTCTATAGAGGCTGGCAGACCAAGAGGAGGTGTGCTTGCACAGTAAGATGTAGATAAGGCAAAAACTCTCAAGACGTTGACATGGTGGGCTTGGACTTGCGATTGGCACTAGGTGGCCCAACATGAAACTAATCACTTTATGTGTAAAGAGATTACTGGAACGATAGTCAACAAGACTTAAGTAATATAATACTCTATATGGATAACTAGGCTGAAGCCGGCTGTTTAGTATAAGAAATAGCCTAGTCATCTCAGGGGAAGAGTACTATTCTGTAACCCTGAAAGGGTGTGAGAAGTTCAAGGGTCAAATAGTGTTTGTAATTATAATATTTTGAACACTTGCATATAGAAACTTGAGTTATGATTATTATTGTATATCATTGTCTCGCTTATGGAGCCAGAGGCTATCAAGCGGCATTAGCATACAATTTATCAAGGCAACAAACATGCCTGTCCAAAAGTCTCATCTCCTAAATGATGTTGTCATCTGTAGAGTGGGTACTCTCAGCCAAAGCACAAACAACAACAAAGTAAGGAAATCTTCCTAGCTACCCAATGGCTAACAAGTAAAGGAAATAAAAGTAATTGAAACCTAAGCTGCCTTGTTTCTCATGTCAGTTGCTGACTGGTATGCATGAAGGTAAGTGGGGCCCGCCTGGGAGGCAGCCAAGTGACTGTTGCCACAGTTGATGCAAAGAATAATAGTGTGTAGGCATGGCTTACCTTTGGTGGGGCGGCCTGATCTACTGTAAGTATGAAGGTGGACTGGGTACTCCAAGGAGCAGATAGTACAGTGGGTGGTTTTGGTGCATTGAGAGAGGTGGGGGCCGAATTCCAAGCATCTAGAGCATCAAGTGTCAGGGCTAAAGGTGAGGTAGGATTGGACTTTGAATTTCCTGCCAAAATGGAAGAGACCACTGCTAAGGGCCTTTTCCGTACAGTCTTTACCAGCAATGGTAAGGACCATAGTAGAGGCTACTTTCTCCTTGTGTTGAATGTCAGCGGTAAGCCATCATGGAAGATGGGGAAGGTGAGAGCCAGGGTTGAAGGTTTCAACCTTAGCTTGCACAGTAGGGAAAGTGGAGGTGGTAGGAATGCCATGAATGATGACCTTGTACTAGACTTCATCCTTTCTAAGGCCATTGACAGCTGGAACAGTGGATCTGACAGCTTCCTCAATTGCAAAGCGGTGGCCCTTGAGGACAGTTGACCCAGGGATGTTATCCTTAGTGATTAGGAGGACGTGGTGATTGGGTATGAAGGTAATGTTTGAAATGCAGTGCTTTTTAATTGCTATGTTGACAGCATCGCCGATTGGTGAGGGTGTTGGTGTCTTCTGGGAGGGGGAATCCATCTCTTGCAATAACAAGGATGCGGTCATGTTTGGTCAAAACTGCAGTCCTTGTATTTTTGGCTGGTGCAGTTGTTATAGACCTCGTAGTGAGTGTTCTGGAAGATTTCTAGGCCCAGGTCTGCTGTTGTGGAAATAATGGTAGGGCGGTAGGTAGCGTAGTAATAGGGGGGCCAGAGTATTGTAGGGGTTGGGCCAGAAAAGCCATAACTAGGGTGGTGAGGGTAGCAGGTTTGTCCTGCTTAGGCGGACGCTGATCTCTAGTATAACTGAGAAACCTAGGCCAAAATCGGCAGTGGGAGAATCTGTCGAGGAAGGCACGTCTCGATAAGGTAAGGATAAAGCAAATATTTGTGAGGTAAACTATTTTTACATTGATAAGATCTCTTCTGTGGTGCTTGATAATCTCGGTAAAGCTCGGGAGGCACTTCGATATTTATATCCCATGTCTGAGTATTCGTGGACTACTTCTAACCATAATGCCCGTGATGTACCATCCTATTTTTAGTATGCAAACGCCTAGAATCTTATAAGTGCAAACACCGTTTGACCCAGAAACTTATCACACCTTTTCGCGGTCACAGGGTAGTATTCCTCCCTTAAGATAACAGGGCCATTTGTTATTCCAAACAGCAGCCTCTAACTTAGATATCTGCATAGACTATTTTATTACTTTAGTCTTGTTGACTATCATTCCAGTAGTCTCTTCAGTCATGAAGTCATCAAGTTCATGCCGGGCCACCTAGTGCCAATCGCAAGTTCGAGCCTGACGTGTCAAAGTCTCAAGGGGCTCTAACTTATCTAGGTCTTCCATTCTGAGCATGCTTCCCCTGGGTCCAGTGGCCTCAGTAGAGGAGTCCTGTTACTAGGACCAATCAACCTACAGCTGAGCTCAGAAGGTATAGGTGGATTTGGTATACCCCCAATAGCGTCTGCTACTGCGGCATCCTTGAGGAGTATTTTGTCGAAAACGTCCCATCACCTGTGGCCTATATTTTAGGCAGCCTAACTTTGAAGCCTATTATCTCAATGTGCCTGTGACGGACATCTTCTGTTCCACTTCCCAGATGTCGCCAATGGTCCCCTCTCATATATCCTGTGAACAGCATGGGGTCGGACAGAGGATAGCGACGTATATGGTGTTATGAAGGAGGCTTCATTGATGTGACCTTTTAGTTATGTGACGCAACTAGCGAAATCACGCTTGTGACGTGCAGGCCCCATAGGGGGGCGGCAGGATGGTGTTACCACTCAGGTAAATCGTGGGTCAGTGCGCAGTTAGCCTCCTGTGAGGTCTGTGCACTTTGTCTCAGATTTCCGTATACCTAACATGAGCTCCCTCCTACCAGGCTTCACCTCGAATGTCTTTTATAACTTCTTCCTAATTCTCTTCTAAACACATTTTAAGACTCAGTGTGGTCAGGGTAAAAAACCTTCCACGTTTACTAGGCCACGGTAGGAAAACCTTTTCCTCACTATCTTATTACGGCCCTTCTTGGCAAGTCTGGATTTTTATTATAAAAATTCTCTTCCACTTCCTCCGCATTTTCCATACCAGTAGCTTGCTCCCATGTGTTCTCTTGTTCTGAACACCCATGCTATTAGACGAAGTACCACACTTCCTGCTTCTCTTGGTAGAGACTGTGTACCCATTTTCTAGAAGAGCGAATCTCGCTTCTAACTATTTTTTCAACCTCGCATGGTCAATTGCCGTCCATGTCCTGTGGGTCTCTAGGGAGTAGTTGGCGATTATCATGAACTGATTCACGATAGGGTTCTAATGGTGTAACATTGTCACGAATGTGGCTTAGCAAGGCAAGGTTTTCACATGACTCATAGTTATGAGTCATAGGTATGTTATGTTTCGCACGTGACCTCATTAGAGGTCATGGGATTTCGCACATATGACCACTTTGGTCATATGATATGGGTATGATGATATGTTATGTTTCGCACATGACCTCATTTAGAGGTCATGGGTTTTGCGCATGTGACCACTTCGGTCATATGACTAGTTTATGATGTTTTTGGTATGACTCACAGTTGTGAGTCATATGTGGCGTGTGACTTGAAGGATGAGTCACAAGGGCGTGAAGGGCAACTATATAAGGAGGACATTAGGTCCGAGTAGATAGGCCATCCTCCGTCTCCTCTACACACCCGGCGATTGAAATCAACCCTC
>JACCEG010000021.1:378466-396379 GCA_014065205.1 Tuber brumale
AAAAAAAAAAAAAAAAAAAAAAAAAAAAAAAACAAAAAAGTCCCCGTAGATAGGCTCTTCACGCTTCGTTCTAAGTTATTTCCTTACTTATTACTTTATGCTTTTACGAATATAAAACCTTTACGCTCTTTACGAATACCTACCTACGAGAAGAAGGACTCTGGTACAGAGTCGAGTTGAAGAAAGAGTACGATAGGCAATAAGGACTAGAGACACGAGAGTCTCTCCCACCTTATCATAGGCAACGGCCTAAGAACTATCGTCGAGGGAGAAAGAGAGAAGTATCGTGCACCCGTCGCTGAGAACTGATACCGGTTAGGGGTCGTAACAGACATGGAATATGGGGTGAATGTTCCATCGCGTGGATATGTTGAGCTGGAAGACTCGTGATCTGGGTAACTCCAGGATTTGAAAAGGACCGTACAGCTTTGGACTTAGGTTCTTTGATTTCCATCGAGTTCGAATGTTCTTCGCGTTTAACATTACTTTGTGCGCGATCTGGAAGTCCGGCAGTTGTTGCGCTTTCCGCTCATAATGTTTTGACATTCCTTCCCATGTCTTTTCTAGTGACACTCTTGCTCGTTCATGTATTGTCTTGATCCAGTTTGCATAGAGTGTTGCTCCTCGATTTTGAGCTTCGCGCTCCTTCATCCGCTCTTACTGTGGATTGAATCCGTATTTCGCATAGAATGTTGGCATCCCGTGATCGTTGGTTGCGGAGTTGTTATAGGCATATTCATCTAGAGGCAATAGCTGATACCTGTCATCCGGATCATAGTTGGCAAAGCTTCGCAGGTATCCTTCCAGCCCTTAGTTGGTACATTTGGTTTGTCTGTCAGTCTGAGGGTGGTATGCGGTCGACATTCTTCACTTAATTTCCAGCGCTTTGTAAAGGGATTCCCAAATTGCTCCTGTAAACTTGGAGTCCATGTCCGCAATGATTTCAGTTGGTAGACCGCGCAGTTTCTATCCTTCTTTTAGGAATACGTTTGTGACATCATTAGCCTTAGCTGAGGTCTGAAGTCCGATGAAATGTGCCATCTTTGTAAACTGATCAACTATTATCATTATTTGAGTACACCCTTCCAACTCCGGTAGATGAGTGATAACGTCCACCGAGATAGATGCCGATGCCACATAGGCTACTTGCAATGGGTGCAGCAGTCCGTACTTGGCCGGTCTAGGAGATTTAATATGTAGGCATTCATCGCAGAATCGTACGTAATTGTTGACCTATTCCGGAAGTCCTTTCCAATATAAGTCTCTCCTGATTATTTCCAACCTTGTTTCTTGTCCAAAATGTGTTGCAACCTTTGCATCGTGACATCCTTCTGCGATCTTGGTGTAAAGCGTCGGACTGTTTGGTACAAATAGTCTTTACTTGTAGTCTAGTAGATCGTCAGTCACCGTCCAGTCCTTGGGAAAATCTTTTCCTCCGTCTCATAACCTAATGATTTCTTCCCACCTTTGTTTCCAAATTGCATCTGTCCCGATAGCTGGCAGTATCTCGCTTAAGAATTCAGGATTGAATTGCTTTATACCTTTTTGCAGGATTATCGCATTTGTCATTAGAACTTGCTCAGGTACATCTGAAATGTTGTACCACTGTTCATTGTCTTTGACTGATGCCTGCAGGTAACCGATGCTAGGTTCCTGTTCTTTGACAATCCGGGAGCTTGTCGCCATATCGGTGCTTCCGAATTCTGCAGTCCCACATTCTGTATCTTCCGCGTCGTCTATTTCCATCATCTCTGAGTTGACTTTTTCTACCACCAGCTGAGCTATGCGATCGCCTAATCTTATCAGGCGGACCTCATTTTTATGGTTAAATAGTACGACCTTGAGTTCAACAGTGTAATCAGTATCGCTTACTCCGGTGCCAGTGGAGATTCCGCTTCAGACCGCTAGTCCACTGGTTGGAGCAACTCTTCCGCAAGTTCCTTGCGGTAGCCCCACAGCTATAGCCACCCTTATTAATGCTTGTCCATATTTCGGGAGAATGTCATCTTCAATAGCGTAAAGGTCATGTCCTGCCATCATTCTTGAGCCTTCAGTTGACAAATATGCCTTTTTACTCAGTCTCTGGACCCTAATAACGGGTTTTTTTCCACCTCTTCGAGATTCCAAATCTAAATCCATATCTCCATCTCTGTCTTCTCCTTCATCGCCTACTCTTGCCACCAATAATACCCTGAAACATTCTTTTTTTAAAACCTTTTGTTCGTGATGCATAGCTCCCTCCTCAGGACGGTACGCGGGCTGTCTGCTTAATGCATCCGGCATTCTGTCCTTCGTGCCTGATCAGTATACCATTCTAAAATTGGATTCCACGAGCTTCTGAGCCCATCGAATTTGACGGCCACAGCAGACCTTTGAGGTAAGGAAGTATTGTAGGTTTTGTTGGTCGGTACAGAGTGTACCCAGTTTTTGTGTTCCGATCCAATAGTTTCTCCATTCCTTAAATGCTTCCAGGATAGCGAGAAGTTCTTTATCATGAATTTCATAATGGCGCTCCGCTGAGTTTAGTTTTCGGGAATGGAAAGCTACTGGATTTAACATTTTTTCAAAGTATTGAGAAAGCACACAACCGAGTGCGAAATCACTAGCTTTGGTTTCTACCACCTTTGTTCTTTCTGGGAAGAAGTGGTGGAGTATGGAGGCTGTGGTGAATCGGTTTTTTAATTCTTTGAATGCCGTATCTTGTTCCAGTCTACACTTGAAATTCTTGGGATTTCCCTGTAATGTCCGGGTTATAGGTTTACAAACAGCAGAGAAGTTTTTTATAAAACGTGGATAGAAGTTAGCGAATCTGATACAGACTTGTAATTCTCTGACCGACTTAGGTACTTTGCAAACCGTTATGGATTCCACCTTGCAGGTGCTCCTAGACACCCCATCGGCCACTACTATATGGCCAAGAAATTCTACCTCTATGGCTTGGAAGGTCGACTTTTTTAGCGATACAGCTAATTGAAAGTCTGCAAGACTTTGTAAAGCTTTCTTTACCGCTATGATGTGTTCTTCTTCATTATTTGAATAGACGAGAATATCGTCTAGATAACACACAACCCCGACATCCCAGTATTCTTTAAGTACTTGGTTCATTATGTCTGGAAAGGTTGCAGCAGGGTTGACCAATCCAAATGGCATAACGCTTTATTCGTAATGCCTATATCTTGTCTGGAAAGCTGTTTTCCATTCATCGCCTTCCTTAATCATAATCAGGTAGTAGCTACCTTCAGGTTCTAACTTGGGGAAGATTTTTGCGCCACCTACTCTATCCTTGAGTTGGGACATTAGTGGAAGGAGATGTTTGTTGAGGATGGTAATCTTATTAAGATTTCGGTAATCCACCACTAGGTGTCGTCTTCCATCGGGTTTGGGTACGAACAATATAGGTCCTCCTGCAGCAGATTGATTTCAAGTAATCTTTCACTGCTGAATCATTATTTCCAAGTATTCCGGTAAAGCGTTAAGTTGTTTTTCCGATAGTACATGTATTGGCCCCCAAGGTGGAGTTGATCCTTGGATCAACTTGATTTGGCGATCGAATGTCCATCTTGGGGCTGATCTTTCTGCCATCTGGGCTTCAAACAAATGTATGTAGTGCCAGTATTTTCCCTGTAGGATTTCAAGTTCCGCCCTGTTTTCGATTGCTCCGGTTCTTCCAATGCAGCATGCGTTAGGATCCCTATTGACCAATTGATCGTATTCGAACCTATCCACGATTCCTTCTTGTTCTTCCGGACAGTTTTCACAATATTTTGCGGAAAAGGTCCAATTTTCTGCGTATTCTATGTGAGGCACTGGGTTTTCCCGCTGCCACCAACCAAAAGGGATTATCATTCCATCGTCATCTGCTTTAGCCACTTCACATGACACTTCTGAGAGGTGTTAATCTTTTCCTATTTCCAATTTTATAGGAAGAGTGTAACACTTCCCTGCAGAGGAGGCTGTTGATCTATCAAAGCCTTAGATGTCAACTGCATTGTTGCGTTCCACCATAGGAACACAAAGGTCTTTGACTAAGTCCTTGTTAATAAGGAAAACATCAGATCCAGAATCTAACAAGACTTTAACTTTGTACCGCTTATCATGTATATGGAGGTAAGCGATCTCCTCAGTACAGTTGTATCATTTTGGTTTTGCAGCGTCTAATTTCACTCACTTGGCATGGATCAGGCTTGCTTGGTTCTCTCGTTTAGACATTGTTGGTGTTGGGGGTGGGTAACAAGATGTTTGTTACCACACCTGTGTAGTTTCGACCATTAAGGTCTCCTCAGACAAACCAGTAACTCTTTAGCTCTATCAATCTGAGTTCACAAAGTAAGGAGCGTTTCACCGATACGCAATTGTGCACAACCAGCTTTCAGGCTGTATGCCTTCTCCCTAAAGCCAAACCTAGTCTCATACCAAATTTTCTAGCGGTGGTTAGCCATTTTACTCCGCAAGTATGGGGCTCCCGTTTTCACTGATCCTTTCCAATAGGGTTTTGGTTATCCATCCAGCTCCCTCCGAGGGGCCTTGACCACCAAAGGCGTACATCTCTATCGCACACTCTTGCCAGAAGGCAAGATAGTACATGCGTATAATACGACTCAGACTCCTGTGGTAGGTGGAACAGCCTGAGTCATTTGTCCTCCTATCGTGTTTTTCTATCCGGTAGATCTTGCGTTGCTATGTCCCAACTTCTTCGGTATAGTAACTTGCTTCCACATGGGTAGCAGGTGACCACCAGGTGACTTGAGGAACTTCGTACTGTTGGCTCCCAGGCCATGTCGGCATGTTAACAATCCTCACCTAAGATCTAGACTCTCCATATATTGATTTTTGTATTCGAGATGGTAAGTCTCTAGTGGGGTCCCTTCACTTAGAGCCTACTTGTGTTGATCCAGAAAGGAGAGACTTACTTCACAACGCATTGATCATTTTTGGATTTCGATTCGTACAGTTCCACATTGACTACCCAATCCCCATCGTGCTCGGTACCCAATACATCCTCGCTCAAGGTGGTTCCCATTTCGATTCCAGCTCTTTCTGGACACTGAATACCCAAGCGCTGCTGCCAGTGGTGCCACTGAAATGACCTCGGTTAGTTCTTCATCGTCCGCTATTTCACAGATCTTATTAACTCATGCTAGGTTCCAGACCGTGGCGACTCTGCGATCTAATTTAGGCTTTTCAACAACCGATCTTGCTTGTCGAATTCTCCTTTTTATTCGTCTTGAGCTGACAGTTGCTGCCGATATCTGTGTGTCTCTCCAACATGTCTGGTAGGTGTGGTTCTTCTTTCCAAAATATGTACAATCTCCATCATGCCTCTGAGTGTCTATTACACTCTGCGGGATCCTGGTATGAGCCTCGCCGAGGTTCGTCTGGGTGGTCTTAGTCGCACCTCACAACCTTTTTCCACGGCTTCCCTAGCTCGTTGTCCCTTTTTCCATTTCGTGGTGGGGCTCCACCTCCATTGAAATAAGGTTTATTCTCCCCTTGTAACTTTCGTTCTGTGTTCCTGCGGTATTCTCTGGTGACCTCTTGGACTACTTTAGTCTTGGACGGTTTGTCTCGCCCAATCTTTTCTCTGGCCAGGAGTCCTTCTTCTGACCGATCATACAGCCTTAGCACCTCTTCTCGTTCTTGATCTGTTGTCTATTGTAGGGCTGACAACCTGCGCACAATTTGTTTCAGAAGTTTATCTTGTATTTCCTGTCTCCAGGACTCCGCGGTCATGCATGCACGAATGTTGTGGTTATGCATGACCGTCAGATAATATTCAATGCAGCTGTCGTACTCTAATAACTTCATTGCTCGAAGGGCTAGTCATTCAGCTTCCCTCGGCGTGAATCGTTTGATCATATTGTGTTCAAAACGAGTCCATGTAGCCAGTTCTGGCTGCTAGGTTTCTCCTAGAAGTCCCTCCATAGTTTTCTGCTACCAAATGGTATAAGGGAGTACTATGTCTCCCCTCGGACGACTGAGTGTGTATATAACTTGTTCCCCAGCATCATCCCAGATCCGCGGGTTTATCCCCAAGTAGTCGGTGCATTGTATAATCCACACATATATATCTGATGCGGGTTTATGCTTAGAGAATGGAGGAGGTTCTGATGGTCGCCTAATATTCCGCGCCATCGGGTTGGGAAGAGTTTCTGCCATACCAGATTGATCTGGTATTCGTTTTCACCTCCCTCGGCTAGGACTTCCTCTCTGTCTTTCTCCCTTGTTATTGTCATCGTCATCGTCACTAGGATCTCCAGGGTCCCATCTTTGGGTACCTGAGGGGGATGCATTAGCGGTTTCTTTGCCTTTCGCCTTCTCCCTGCCTCTAGGCGGAGCGTAGTATTCCGCGTCATCGGTTTCTTGGACTGCAGGTAAGGGTGCTGGTCTTGCAGCTTGTAAGCTTGGTGTGGCAGCCATTATTTGATTTACTGCTGCCATCAATGCCGTGAGGGTATTATTGGTCGCGTCATTTGGTGCCTGTTGCTGATCTAGGGACCTCCGAGTCACCACCTGGTGAGTAGTAGCATCTAAACGGCCTTGCGCTAAGGTACAGTTGACCTCTCTTTCACGTGCAGTGTATTGGGCATGGCATTCCATGAATTCTCTCCTGAGACCACGGACTATTTATTCCACAGTCTGATGGCGGGCCAACGCTGCCTGGCTTTCTTGCGCAAGCGTTGCATGTAACCTCGTGGTTACCTCTTCACGTGCCGGTTGATGCTTATCTTGCGTGTCGATTTTCTTTGCCACTGCCCATAGCATTTCCTCTTGGATACCCGTAACTTCGCTTTCCACGCCTGCCAGCTGCGGCAACAAAATTGCGATATCATTATCGTGGACATCTTATCCTTCCGCGATTTGCTGTTGAACCTTAAGTAGTCTTAAGGTATTGTATTAGGTAGCTGCCTTCGAAGGTTCAAAGGCGATATTCCCTTACTCGAGCGTGGTATTAATTTCTTGCCTTATTCGACCTAATGTTATCCCGAGATGAGTGGCTAGCCTGGATAAATTTGCAGCGTGGTTTGCACCTGGTTTTGGTGTAGAGGCCCTGGACATCCGATGTGGACTTGCAATACCAGGGGATCAGTGAGAGGGTAAATTTCCTCTCCGGAATGCCGGTTCATAAGGTGTTGACAGAGAGGGACTCCATATAGCGGGATCATCGGTTGTATCCGTCGTATTGTGTCAGATATCCAGCGGTACTCTAGCCATTATTCTTTTTCTAGGATCTCGCGGAATCTCGGCCATTGTGATACTTTCCGGATAGATTATCTGCTTTAATAGCGCTAGAGGAGTGACTAGCAGTACTTGGTACCAGGTTTCTTGATATCCTTTAACAGGTTTCAGGAATCGTATGTAAGGTATCCTACGCTTGAGATACTCTAGAGCTGTAGGTATAAAAGGGTTCGGTTGATCTGATTCTGGGCTCAGAATCTGAATTTCCATTTTCTGGAGGTTCAGAATATACTTGTAGTACATATATACGTTTTTTAGGACCAATCCAGGGGGATGTCTTGTCCTCGGATATCTGTGCTTGACTCCTAGTCGTCTGAGTACTAGGTACTCCAGTCGACGATGTCTTCTGACTCCTGGGAACTCCACTCAAAGTTTGAACCGTGCCTGGTACGATATATGTGATTGAAGTGGTCTCTCGATGGGATCCCGAAAGGTATTGTGAACAACCAAGGTTCTTGCCCATATTCTTCTTCGATTTCCAAGAGCTAACTGGCGAAGATTTCTTCAAATGTATGAATGTAAATGGGAAACTGAAGTGCTGCGAAAATGTAAGGGAAGTCTGAGCTAAGGGTGGAGTTTGAAGTGAACTCGTAGTTCATGTAGTGAGCCTTGGTAACAGGAGAACTATCAATATACTGTTAGGTGGACGCCGATCTCTAGTATAACTGAGGGGTGTAGGCCAAAATCTTCGTTTGGAGAATCTGTCGAGGAAGGCGCATCTTGATGAGGTAAGGATAAAGTAAAGATTTATGAGGTAAAACAATTTTTATATTGATAAGATCTCTTCTCCGTTGCTTGATGATGTCGGTAAAGCACAGGAGGCACTTCGATATTCATATCCCGTGTCTGAGTGTTCGCAGACTACTTTTAACTATTATGCCCGCGAAGTACCATCCTGTGTTTACTACGCAAATGTCTTGATTCTTATAAGTGCGAACACCGTTTGACCGTGAAACTTATCACACCCTTTCGCGGTCACACGGTAGTATTCCTCCGGTAAGATGACTGCGCTATTTGTTATTGCAAACAGCAGCCTCTAACTTAGATGTCCGCATAGACTATTATATTACTTTAGTCTTGTTGACTATTGTTCCCGTAGTCTCTTCGGTCACGAGGTGGTCAAGTTCATGACGGGCCACCTAGTGCCAATTGTAAGTCTGAGCCTGACGTGTCAGTGTCTGAACGGGCTCCCACTCATCTAGGTCTTCCATTCTGAGCATGCTTCCTCTTGGTCCGCTAGCCTCTACAGAGGAGTCCTATTACTAGGACCAACCAACCTACCGCTGATTTCAGAAGGGTATGGGTAGATTTGGTATACCCCTCATAGGATCTGCTACTGGGGGATCCTTCGCGAGTATTTCGTCGAACAGGTCCCATCACCTTGGCCCATAGTTTAGGAAGCCTAACTTGGAAGCCTATTATCTCAATGTGCCTGCCATGGACATCTTCCGTTCCACTTCCCCGATGGCGCCCAAGGTCTCCTCTCGTATAACCTGTAAACAGCATGGAGCCAGATGCACGCCGGCGTTGGATATGGTATTATGAAGTGGCCTTCATTGATGTCCCTTTTTAGTTATGGGATGCAACTCGCGATATCTCGCTTATGACTTGCTGGCCCCATAGGGGGGCCAGAGGGGGGTGTTGGCACTCCGTTAAATCTGAGGGTCTGTGTGAAGTTACAGTGCCGGGAGGTCTGTGCACTTTGTCTCAGATTTCCATATGCCTAACAGTCCTTACGGTCTTGGATGTCTTTGATGTGCCGTATTGAGACAACCAGCACATAGGCTGCAAGAGCCTGAAGGCGGTGTGATACTGGAGTCACAATATTCGTGATCTCAGCTTGTGCGTTATAGACCATATCAGGGACTCTATCAAGGTATGCAAATGAATTAGTTTCCTTATTGGACTCCGAGCCTGGAGGATTGCTGGTGTCGACCACAGGCTTGACAGCAGAGGGGGTACCCTCTCCCATATCTGTATTTGCTGGTGAGGGGTCTTGTTGTAGGCAGGGGCTGTAGTTGAATGGGGTGGCAAAATGGTTTGTGGCAACTCTACCTTGTCCTCTGCCTGGTAGGACCATCAGGGGGCGGAGGGGATGGACTCTACTGGCGAAAAAGAATTGTACCACAGATGAAAAGTACCCGCGTCCAATCTATGACGTTTGTGTCTGCATGCGCCAGCTTTGCTTTTATTGCCTCATTCATCCCACTTTTTTCATTGTGAACTGCTTTATTATGCTACGTCCTATGCGTACCAACTCATCATTTCAATTATTTCCGCCCCCGCCAGTACGCTCCATGCTCAATTCGTTCACACACTTCCTGCAATTCTGACCCAAGTCCTAGTTGCCATCTGGTGTGCTGATATATAAATATTGTAAATTGTACTTATCAGAAGGTAGATCTCTTTCCCACATGCGCAGTCATATGTAAACTGAATTCACCCACTGACACACATTATGGACCTTTGTCCAGGTAGTACTTGTGGTCATTGCATGGGATTCGCCAATTATCAGGCGCCTCTATACAGACTCCCACCATTCCACACCTATTCACAATCCTATCTGCTTCCACGAATAACTAAGAAAATGGTAGCTTTTCTGGAAGGGTGTGCGCATTGTCACGATACATCTGTCACTCAATTTGTGGAATTTCAGTATTTAAAAGAATGAATAGTTGGTCTAGCATTTTGAGGTGCGACATTACTATTCAGGGTGTGCGACTGCCCTCTCTACGAAAGGAAAAAATAGTACTGCGGGCTGTGATACACCATGAATTTATTTATTTACAGATTGTCAGCAGATTGTCCTCCCCTTGTCTGACAATGCAGTCTATCACCCCCTGTAAATCTTTTACCATGCAATTCTGTCCAATTTCTTTCTACTATACTGGTCTTCGTCTATTTATTAGAACTAGAATTATTCCCATTGCCACAGGTCTTGGCTAACTGTGCAATTTTCACGATAATTAATCAACCCGAGATCTATTGTGGCTAATTTCTTTTTTTCTTTTTCTTTTTTTATATCATATATTACTTGATTAGGGTACAAGAATGTGCATGCAGCAGAGGCTATGGCAAAACGAAAACCCTTAATTTCAAACATCTCGCCTCCCACCAGGTAAAAGCAGTCTGTCCCAAGCCCCTCTAGTACGGAGCCAACTGCACCTCTGGCCCCCAGCCAGGCCCATCCCTACCTCGCAAGCGATTCTGGAGAGTAAGAGAAGTGTAGCAAGAAACATGCAGCAAACATCAAGAAAAGCCCCACAGGAAATCCCCGCCCAAAGGCACAAAAGAAACCAATTAATATTCCAGAATGCACCCCCTATAGAGATGACTAGCCAAAAGGTAAAGTCGGGGCGGTAACGCCTCACTCAGCATGGGCTTACCAAGAAGTATGGAGGCAGGTGTCGGCCTTGTCACTGGGAGGAAGAAGTGTTGGGCAGGATGGGCATCACCACTCGCAAACCGTGAAGGGTAGTAGCAGTAAGGTGCCAGCTGGGGTGGAGGGGCACGCGTAAAGCACGCAAAGAGTAAATACGACAGTAAGATACAAGCTATCTGGTAGCAGTAGGGTGCTAGCCAAGGGGTGGTGTAGCAGTAGGATGCCAGCCGATCGCAGCTGTGAGGAGTGTAGATGGAAGGCAAGCATCCCTAAATGACAAAGAGGCTGTGGGTATCATGTTCATGTCCTACTAGGCGGCCTCCAATGAGCCCCAAATCAAGCCACCTATTTTAGCACATCTTTCATGTAGCCCCTTGTTCTTAGAGAGATGGTGTCACTAAAGTGGATGGGATACCACCAGCTGAAGCCATGAGTGAGGAAGGAGGGTGGCGAAAATGACCGTAGCCAGTTAAGGAGACCTGACACAACTACGCCAGTTTTATTAGGAGGAGGGATACAGGAATCTATTGTAATCGCGTACCGCGAACCATAATCCCAGCCGTCTGCCAAGATGAAGAAACGGTTGTAGCCAACTGTGCTGTTGCTACGGGCAGCTACAGCAAAAGCGGGGCAAAGAGGTTTTTGGACATCGTGAGATGCCAGAGAGGAGAATAGAGCATCCCAGGGGGGTAGACCCCCAGGGAAGGGGATGAAAAGATGGACTCGAAGTTCAAAAGGATGAGTAGAGATGGCCTACACTCCCCCCAAGAGGCGGGTGCAGACCGAAAGGTGGTGATAGTTTGGTGTGGTGTCTAGTCTATCCCAAATAGGAAATAAATTTCAATCACCAGAGGTGTAGTGGAGATGGAGGATGGATCTATCATGGCTATATTTATTGACATTTTGTTTGCATATGGAACTCCGAACATATAGAATAATTTAATAGATTTCCTTGAATGTACACAGATCAAACCTGTTATTCACCATCTATTGTCTCTTCCAAACCTGAATCACATGGGCCTGGCGAGCCACAGTGCCTATATCGACTAACTACATATCCTGGCGAGCAGGCTGCTCACGGACCTCTGTATCTCTGCTTCCATTGTGCAATTTCCCATGGGTTATTGGATTGAGCAATTGAACCAATGGCAGCCGCGTGACACTTTCGGCCTCACTCCGCACATTTCTTTTCTTGAAATGTTCCAATAACCCCGCCACTGACCTTCCATGGAAATCCCTACTAGTGTCTACTCTTCCTACATAAATCCATACGCAATGGTTTCTGGGCGAAGCATTTCCAAAATTCTTAGCTCCACTACAGCCTGCCTGATGAATCCGAAAGCCATCACGCTCTGGAAAGTCGGTGTCCAGAATGTTGAGCTGGGTACAGCGCTCTACTACAAGCAATCCCAGTTTTGTGCAGTCCGCACAGGGCCGTCCTTGATCCATTACAGTCTGCTGAATATCACATAGCATCTCGCTCACCATGTTACAATACTGGATTTCGAGGGCAGGACAAAGTTCAACTAACGTGGCATTATCATTCGAGTAGCTTCTGAGGTCCCGCCGAGGTGCCCTGTGGCCTGCTGAACTGTGCAGCTCTGGCGGGCCATTTTCCATCATGACTACATTATCACTCTTCCAAAGTGCCTCCAGTGTCTGCAGCCTCATCCCTAGGCCATACTGGCGGCCATATGGTGACATGATCTGTCAGCGCACAGTTTAACTTTTGTTTGACCTACAGTAGCCTTCTTTAACCTTCACCTCATGTGCCAGCTCGCAAATATCAGTTGAATACATCAAAATAGACTAAAGACTTTGGACGTTGGACTCGAAATGAGTTAGGTAACACATCTTGATGAAGTCGAACTGTTTCTCGCACAGCATTCAATCTGCCCGCTGATCAATAGTTGAGAAACTTTCTTAAGTCCGAAGCCGATGCCTGTTAGCAGTGGAGATACTGGGGGCTTCCGTGGCCCACTGATTTAGCATCGATTTCCTCAGTTTCAGATCCTGACTGTTTGCCCCAGCGCGGGTAGCCTTTGAGGTCCAGAACTCCACAAATATTTCTTCAGTCTGGTGAAATGTGTGAAGATATGTTTCCATGTAGGAGAATATCTCACATCTATGACTGCGATACCGGGTCATCGAACTAAAATCTTTCCACGCGCTGACATATTGCAAGGCACTACTAAGTGGGAGTTGCTGAGAACTGTCATGATTGTGTACTGCGGATGCCAACACACCCGAAATACATTGGCCAAGGTTGCAGATCTCCTTTCGTTGACATTGTGTGACTTCACAATAGGCATTTTTCAGTAGGCTAAATTTGGAATACAGGGGGATCGCTTTCTAACCATTGTCAAATGCCTACTATCACTTGTGGTTTTTTAAGAACTCTTCCACCCATTCTATCACATGTTTAACTAGACCAGAGTGGATGTTATGCAAAAGGTGTGGCTGGTGGAGGTGCACAGGGTCTACCCAGTAGATCCCTGTAAATACTTTACAGTCTATTTTTACCCCAATCTACTTAACATATTCTACAATGCTGGTCCTGCCTATAGCAAGCCGCCCCAACTCTCTTTTCATATACAAGGTGTAGTCGCAAATCTGATATGTGCACCCTAGATCCCCACTAAGTTCCGCGCTCAGAACCTTATACTTTAGATATGACTTGTAACTTAATCTGTACAAGGCTGCATGCATGGTGTGATTCTCAATCCAGGCCAATAAAATTGCAAAACAGAAGGACAGCTTGCCATCTGAGCAGTCCATTATCACGCCTCCTTGGATAACGTACTGCGTGGTGCAAATAAGAGATCGAAGGTGGTCTTTAAAACGTCCGTATTCATCTGCCACTGCGCATCGTTACCACAGGCAGCTTCTGCTGTAAATCTTGGTGGTACTGCTAGCAATGCAAGAAGCAGGATCAGCATCTTGGCAGGGCTATTTCCTGTCCACATATGAATATTGCCGATCATGATATATACTGGCCAGAGTTTCTTGTCACAAGAGAAATTGGTCAGGTGAGGCTTGTCAGACAATCTGATAATCGGTACTAGTGTTGATCCCGCTGGCAATATCTCCTACAAGGATACAGAATAGAGTGTTAGCACTAGATACTAACTACTGGTACCTTTACTGACTAATATTGTGCCTGAGTTTCCCACCACCAGTCTGGTGTATGCATCTCGGAATACAAGCAATCGATACCGAAATCAGATTCCCGAATCAGTAAATTCATCATATCAGGTTTATGTGCCACCTGGCAGATCAGATAGTGGACACAGTCAATGACATTCCGATAACCGAAAGTGGTTGAACACCTCTGGTCCTCCATGGTTACTTCTGTCCTAGTGAGCAACTCACCAAATGAGTTCAGTACTACGAGATGCTTTTACACGGAAAATGTGAATTTAAACGATCCAGCCTCCTTCCCACCCAAGTCTTTTGTAAAGTAATTAATTATCTGTGACTTGGCCAACTTCATCTGGACAAACCAGCTAGCCAAATTGAAGTAACCTACAGTTGAAAAAGGGCTCCATGGGTCATCCGTTATGGCCTGATTGACCGGTTCATATCCCACAACCTTGCCAATTGCCATGTCAGCGCCAGGAATAGTCAGGTAACATGATGGGATTCCCTGGACCAGTGGTGGGAAAATATCCATGGTGTCTGAATCGTGCTCTATATCGGTACTTGCTGATTCGCTCAGGGAATCAGCGTCTATGATCGTGGGCCCTGGATCACACTAATAGCCACAATATCTTTCATCGCTGATTGGTCCAGATGTGATACCGCCTCCAATAGCCAACAGCCCAGGTAAAGTCTTGCCTACATTCATGTGGAGAGATAGCCCGATGTCAGATCTATTGTTTGGAGGTGCTTCTTATATGCAGTAGCCTGTTAATAGTGCCCCATGCAATAGAGGTACTTTGTAGTGATTGACATCATCACCCTTGTGTCTACTATTTCAGGTTCAAGCTGGCTGTGCGGGTATGCATAAGCGCATCAGGTGCAAAAAGCGTATGCGCACATAACACCCCTCAAGTGGAAAGCTTGATTTCTTCGTGACCCAAAAGAGAATGCACCTTTCACGCTTGGTTAATAGAGCGGCGAAGCCATCTCCTGTTTTGAGTGGTCCATGTAGCAGTCTTGGCCTTTCACGATAATTGTTAGATTTCAAGTTTACAAGTATTTCTCATTCTCCAGGTACATGGCTTACTGCATTTTCTGGCGGGTGTGTTGCGGCTTATTTGCGGCTGAAAGGTTGACGATACACGTAATCGCCTGACATTTGTAAATACCACTCATATTGCATACTATCAAAACCTATGGGCTCTTGCCGACTTTTGGCTCCTATGTAATAGCAGTTGTATTTACAAACATGAGGGAGTTTTTGGTGCCAGTACTTTCATGGTATTTGCATAGCACGGGTCTTGGCAAATAGCATGCGGTTCATTTCCGGCTTAAAGTTGATTTTGTGCTCATGGAATCCACTTCTGCAAAGTTTTCTTTTGTATCATGTTAATGTTTGTACCATGTACAAGTCATTTTGAAGACCAAAAGTACCCGCAAGATCCCTTTGTGAGATAAAAATTGGCTCCCTACTGAGATCTGAGTGGTTTGCAACCATAGTTCTTCAAAAAAAAAACACCATGATACTTTGATTCTCATGCTCATTATGGTATTTGGCTTGGGGCGGGTCTTTGCAGATGGGAAGTGCTGGATTCACGGCTGACCAGTTTGTTTGGTGCTTACTTAATTATCTTGTCCAATGATCTATTTTCTAGGTGTCAATGTTTGTATGGAGTACCAGTCGCTTTACAGCAGAACAACACCCCCAAAAAAGCTATATAAGCCCCGACTTTCTACCTTTCTCTGACCCCTCTCCTGACTGTTCCAACTATGCAAATACACCTTTTCAAGACCCTGACTGTACCTTTAATCATATTTCCACTCAAGAGAGATCTGCAGTCCTGCACAGTCTCTCACTCACCCTTGGGATATTCTCTGCATAATTCCATTCTGTCCACTTCATAATCATTTTTGTTTGTATCGAATTCTGTTAGTACCATGGGTAATCCAAGCTTGTAGCGGACAGACTTCGTCTGAAGAAGGTTAACCCCTCCGCCAACCCTCAAGACCCTCGCGACCCTCCTTCGCTCTAGTCACCCCACCTACGACACCTATTCCACTCCTGTTCCTGGTATGCTCCCTAGATAATTCCATTCTTTTCCCTGCCAGATTGTTTTCTTGTATGAAGTTTTGCCTGCTTCAAAGCTAATCCAGTTTGCTTGTGGACAAACCTAATCCTAAGAAAGGATCACCACCCCCCTCCAATCCTGACGATCCTCACCACCATCACTTACTTGGGTCACTCCACTAACTGCACCCACTCCACTCCCATCCTCGAGATATTTTCCAATCCATTCTGTTATTTTCTGTTCACGATTGTTTCCTAGTATGAAGTTTTCTCCACTACAAGCTAATGCAATTTTCTTGTAGACCAACTTCATTTAACAATGGATCCACCCCTCCCTCCAACCCTTCCGACCCTCCTAGTAACCCAATGAACAATTACAATATCACGATCAAAACTGGGCCTAGTTTGTCCTAGAACCCTAGTGTCATGAAATTGATAGCGGCATCCGGTGGTGCAAACATGTCTATGGCTTTCCAAACCTGGGCATATTTATTCTGGAGTATGATGCCTGGTGGTGAGCGGTCAAACAGCTGATTGAGCACAATTAGATCCAAATCTTCCGGCACACAAACGCCGCACGATCTAGAGGGCTCCAGGTGCATGCGCTCACCTTTGAGCCAATCGCCAGCACCGCTCTTGCGCAATACTGGGAGAAGGACACAGAGAGGGTCAGATGTTTTACGTACTATCTGGATTACTTGTTCTAGGATGTTGCAGAAAAACATTCGCAAATAGTAAGAGTGATGATGCAGGCCATCTCGCCTCCCAGTACTATTCCTCCTGCTATTGGAGTCATTAATGACGGCAAGTTTCCCAAAATTATCCACAGCAAGCTTATATACCATATATATGAATATCAATCTCACAGGTTTGGCTGGCACCTGCTCCGTCCACCTCTGGCTCGATGTCCTTGCCCAGATCTGGCCCGGTATAGCACTGGCCGCTGGACGGAATAATATCTACGCAAAGACACACGGGGTGGGCTACTAGCTCGCGCTGACTGAACTTGGCTTGAAGCAAAGGCTTGTGGAGATCTGCTAGATGATAATGGTGGGAGTGGGATTTCCTCATATCGTAGGCATGACTAAGTAGGGCAGACATTTGGTCCTTCACAATCCGTGGCAGCCGTTGATGATCTCTGCGATAATCTTGATCCCGTGCAGCCAGAATGTCGGCATCTGGTGGGGTTTCAGTCTGGCGAACGAACCAATAGACCTTCTTTTCCGTTGTCATCATGACAATTATGATTAAGCTGTAACTCCTGCCCCGCCGGGTCAGAGATATCACCCAGGAAATATTCTGGACTAACACTTGGTGGAGGAGGTCGAGGCAGAGTCGGCTGAGGCATAGGCAGAGGAGGAGAAGGCATAAGAGAAGGAGCAGGAAAAGCAGGAGGAGTAGGAAGAGTTGGAAAAGTTACAGGAGGTTGGTAGCAGGTGTAAGTGATCTGGGGATGGGTAGTTGGGGGGAGGCCGAGGTTGGGGTGGGGGTGCACCTGGGCTTCTCTTTTTTTTGCTAGATATGACTTGTTTTTTCCTTTTGGAGTTTTGTAAATTGGTTTTTCAGGGCTATTTTCGTTTGGGATCGCCCTCGGTATCTTTTTCTATCTTAGAATATTCTCCTATGTCCTTTTTGTTTGGCCTTAACCTTAGCTATGTGCTATACCCTTGGAGATTAATATTTCAAAATCTTACTGCAACCTTTAAGGGTATTTGTGATAGTCCCCTCGCCAGTTTACAGGAACTAGATTAGTCCCCTCATTTTAACTTCAATCTCCAGAAGGGATACATGATCCGAGTACCATCCCGCTATATACTTTGTAACTGTGCTCACAATAACATTCTACAGTGTTTTGAATTCAAAATATATGAGAGCAATTGATTTGCAATTGAGTGATAAGATGTGTACCTGTGCCTCTTTAAAAATACCTCCGCACCCATTGTGTCCGCTAAATACAAGCTCCATAATACTTACTTTGTTATTGATATATATACATTCCCCGACACACAGGCTATCTATATTACCCAAACTACTCAATCAAATTGTTCCTCTTTTTTTTTTTTTTTTTTTTTTTTTTTTTTTTTTT